>APFE030442838.1:217702-234479 GCA_000404065.3 Pinus taeda | reverse complement strand
TGTAGTGAATAAAGTACAAACATGCAACCCTTTTGTCAATCTACCTTTGGGTCAGACTAACATATCCATGAACTAACGACCATCGCTACTCCATGTGTGTTGGAACTAATTTTTTTATACACTGCCCTTATGCACTAAACAACTTAGCAGGCGCCAACCCTCCTTTGGGAAAGCTAACACCCACGTCCATTGCCAGCACGTCATTTCAACTTGTCATGAGTCACCCTTGCCATCGTCTTATAGAGAGCAGTTCGTTTGCGAACATCAATGCTTGACTCATGCGAAAAACAACACATGTATACTTAAAAAACGCCTTTAGTTAGATTCCAAAATTAGTAAAACTTTAGCAATTTTGCAATGATTACCTTTTAGAAATGCTTTAATAATTTATTTAGAGAATACTAAATAATTTTATGGTTGCCATGATTAGCATCATTGTGATAAAATCCGAATCAATAATTAACGTTAATACAAATTTTATGCCATAATTAGCATTATTGTGATAAATTTAGAATTCAGTATTATACCCTTTAATTGGTGTTAATACCAATTTTAAACAATATCTAAATCCTAATAATTAGCCTAAATATAGCATAATATATGTAATTACTCATAATTATAATTTATACCATTTTGTTGTTTTGGGCAGCATTGTATACACAGCCACCATAACCTTCTTGAAACATGGAGATTTTGAAATAAAAGTACAATTTTACTACATTAAAAAAAAAAAAACCACCATCACCCACTTCCCCAACAACGAAATACAGCGTTTGAGCATGGGCAGTTTGAATTCACATTATTAAAAAATAACGAATTTGTTGTTTTGCAAATCCTTGCAACAGAGACACCATAACTCATGGGACAATGAAGTACGGAGGTTTTGAGAATAGGCAGTAAAAATCGAAGTTGAAAAATTCAGTTTGGCAAATGATTCTAACGGTTTAACTCAGACTTGACGAAAACTCAACAGTAGAATTCATTTACGACCATGAATCAAATCCAAGATGAATTCTTTGAAAAACGAGTATGCCCATGTGAGAACACAATGAAACAGTAGTCAAGATCATCAGGGGCTTAGTGAAGTTAATATAAATATAAAAATCATACAAGGAACATTTACTAAAGAAATAAAAAAAAAATTAAATCAAGTCTTGATATCTCAGAAACCCAATCAACCAGTTCTATGGGCACTTCAGACCGTTTGAGCCTCGGAAACAAGATCTTTAAAAAATACACAATTTCTAACTGAATTCTATTTATATTCTACATGAAAAGCCTTATAAACCAGGTACATTCCAGATTAAAAGACCACCTCTCTATAAATATTAACAATGTCTAGATAATTCTAGCTTAAACAGAATATTATTTAAATAAATTACGAATTCTGCTCACAAAGTAGGCTACAAAATTCTATTCACAGTTATATAAACAAAACAGAGACGGATCTAGGTTTATATAAAGAGCAAAAGGCGATGTTCAGTGTAAAAGGATCGCACTCGCACTTGGATCAGCTGAACTTTAGTAAAAAGTGAAACAGAAGGCAGCCATTTCTAAGGGATGCTCCGTTAAACACTTACCCTTGTTATCATTTTGACATTGTATTACAGGATTTTTTTTCTGGGGTTTTTAATGTTATGGGAAACAGAGCTAAAACCCTCATCGGTTATAGAATATAACAATGCAATTTTTTAATGCAAAAAAACTGGTAACTTTGACATGATTATGCACTCTAGCAGGCATTTTGAGTGGAATTGTTTAAGTCACACATTTCCAGTTGCCTCCAATGAAAAAACTTACGACCCATCGTGTTTTTCGCGAATGGATCAAAGAAATTTTCCATCCAAAATGTACAAAAAAAAATTGCTCGAAAGATTTAGGCAGAGATCATTAAAACCGAAATAAACTGCAATTCTTACATAAGGGTGCTCTGATACCAATTGTTAGATTTACTTTGTGGGTTTTCCTAATTACTTTAAACCCTAACCAAGATCTACTCCTTTGTAAGAAATTGAAAACAATGCACAGCAGAAATTACTTTCCATCTTCTAAAACTCTTGGTCTTGACTTGAGTTGTTGGCTCTTGAATCCTTCCAAGAGCTTGCAATCCTTTTCTCTGGCTATCCTTGATAGAGTATCAAGTCTTCAATGGAGCAGAGTGTTTTCTAAGTGATTGCAAGCCTTAAAGACTCAGCCCTTTTATAGCAGTCCCAATCCTAGAGTAGCCGAAATTTGGCTGTCAATTGACAGCGAAATTTCAGCTCCAATCCTAGGGCAGCCGAAATTTGGCTGTCCAGATTTCTTGGCAGCCAAATTTCGGCTGTCAAGAAATTTATCACTGCTATTATTTCAATCAATTATAATCGGTCCATTAACAATTATAATTGATTAACATTATTCTATATGTATTTGTATCCAAATCCTTATTTAAATACGTTTAATGCCATAACTTAATTAATCACATTATTTGACATATTTAATCATTACATAAATGTAATCTTGTTGACAGTATTTGATATCATAATCATAATTCACGCATGTCCAACCTAATTATTGTAATTAAACGTCTCTAAATTCAACATTAATATAATGAGGACAAATGGTATTATAATGATCAGCGCAATTGGATTGGACTTAATTATGGGAATGGAGTACACAGGCATCATTCCTTTTCTCTACACTCTCCTTGTTACGCATAATCGGCGGCACCGCTACTATACCCCTTTGCTTACAGAGGGTGATGGCAGTTCTCATGGCTCTCATCATCATCACCATTTTAACTTACATCGGCTCGCCTGCAGTCTGTCTTAAAAGTTTATAATCTCTGAAAATCTGGTGGTTATGGGTTTTCCAGATATTTGAGTTGAACATATTTATGACCATCAATTGATCAATTGTGTTAGCACTCGTTCATTCAGTGGATCCAACTTTGTATCCATTTAGGACCATCTTTGTGCGCGAGTTTGTCAGGATTGAATTTGAATTGATGTCGTAATGCATGCGGATGACGTTGTTATGTATTTCCAAATTTTAATAAAAAATAAATTAATTTAATATTATATTTTATTTGACTTTTTCTGCTTTTAGATTTGGAATATGGTGCATCTGGGCTATTTAGACATGGATTTTTAGTTTTTCATAAAAATTAACCATAGTAATTAATTCAAAACTCAACCAGTAAAACAAATGAGGTAATTAATAAAAAAAATTGAAGTTATAGATCAATTAAAAACTCTTTAAAAATGAAAATAAATAAAATAATATTTTAGACTAATTATATGTGGATAAGATATACAAAAGAAAGACACACTTTCATCCTTATCAACCAGCGTCACAATATCCTTTGCATAGAAAATTAATCTCTCTGTAATCCTTCTAAATTAAAACATTTATAGATGCACCCTTTTAATTTTAATTATTATTTATCTTTATATTTAAAGATTATAAAATATATTTTATTTATTTGGTACAATAGCGGTGTTATAAAAATATTTAATTTAATTTTATATTAAAATATTATTAAACTTTTTACACTATAAAAATGACAAATAATATATAAACATTAAAAGTAATTAAATTAATAAAATATTAATTTTATTAAATAAATTTGTTATTATTTAACTTTTTGCTAAAATATGTTTTACAACTTAGTATAAATTAAATAGGTAGAGATTAAACATTAGATAAAAGGGGTTATTACAATTTCTAGCAGGTAACCATTGAATCAATTAACATCTGATTCACATTTTTTTAACCTGCGCAACACTTGGAAAATGAATACCCGGAGGAAACCTTCTCATAGTAATTGTTACAGATGACGAAGCCCGACGCATAGGAAAACAACTTGAACATAATAACAGAGCAGAAATAATGCGTGTTCGAAAAAAAATGTTTGGCCACAATAATTCCACCATAACTACAACGTTCGAAAATGTGAGACTTTCCGTAACGTATGTAGTTGCTATGTCAGGGATGGTAATTGCATTGTTGATCATTTTGCTCAATAATTTATAAATTCAACTATTTACAAATATCATTTTCACTCTCGCATTTTATGATTAAAACCATCCCATAAAAGGTAATGTTACATGGTTAATTGTTAGAAAGTTTATTCTGCACCATTCATATTACTTCTGAAGGAAGTTGACCATTTGCCTGGAATATTTTCTCTCCATTATCTTAAAATGTACACTCCTCAAATGACATCTCAATGATTAAAATATATGTTAATATCCAATACCATATCATATTCTCTAAGCTTATGCATTACGTTTGTTGTATATATTACATCTGCTTCAAGCGTGTATGGGAACTAAGTACTCTATTACGGTTGAACAATTTTATAGCGAGGGAAAAAAAAAAAGCTAACGTACATCACGATAAGGTAGTTGATTATAAAAATTAAAGTATTTTTTGTTTTAATTATAAATGTTTATATTTATAATTTTATTTAGTTTATATATATATATATTATATATTAGATATATATAAATAATTATAATATTTAGATTTGTTTTAATTATGAATTTATTAAGGGATGAAAGGGATCAAACATTTTGAAAGTGATTTGATCTTTCTAGGGGGCTTGGTAAATCTGTAGCTAAGATGAATCTAGGTTAGTATAATCCTAAATATATACTAGCGTCATAATATCCTCGACTCCAATACTTGGAATGAGATAGAGTTGATGCTCTAAAGATTGCATTTTTCTAATAGAGGCAACATTGACATACAATTGATGAACAATAGTGACTTTTCGAAGCTAGATCAAGAGGGAGTTGACCACTTCCTTCAATCTTAGTGAAAGATAAGTACCTTTTAAAATTAAGCTATTTCCTTCTTATCCTTCTTGCATGAATACGTGAGTATTTGAATACTTCTAACTTCTTGATGAAATCAAATCCTTTGGAGGATCATATGAATGTTGAGTGTTGTAGGAAGAGGAAGCTAGTGCACGAAGAGGGAGTTGGTGCCAACAAATGAAGGAGCCACTCTCATACCCTGAGAAGAAAGATAGTCCTGGACTCCTGCCCTATCATCAAGTACACCTTCCTTGTCTCATAATGAGCCTCCAAACGACCCATTGCATTCCTTCATCCCTTCAAAATTATTGTTTCCATACTATATGGAATGTATACTAACCTTGTCACAATGCTTCTCCCAAGAACCTCCAAAATGATGGTCGTTATAGGATCATGATGATCCACCTTATCAAGATGACTACCTCTAACATAATGTTAGATAATGCCCCGATGAACAATATGCAAAATTGTATATCTACCTTTAAAGAGTAGATGATTTATATAAAGCAACTTAACCAAGTAGACTCTGAGTATGCTCCTATCACATGTTTCTCTCCATTATGCTATACAAAATCAAGTAAACAACAATGCATATTATGCTAAAGGAAAAACCAACTTTACAAAGAAATAAACAAACAAGATGCCTTCTTTAATAGTAAATATCTTTCACATGTTCTTTCTTTGGCTTCTTCTCAGGTTCTCCCATTTTCTCAGCCACGTGAGCCTCACTTCTTCCCTTTCTTTTGTTGATATGATGGTTTGGAAAATCCATATTAAATTTTCCAAATTCATTGAATTTAAAGGATTGAACCTTGGACATATCTTTCTTCTTGGACTTCCCAAACTTTCCATTTTTCAACTTCTTGACTCTAGCTATAAAGGTTGGATACTACTTATCTAATCCAATTTCATCCTTTGCCTTGATCCTAGTCTTTTCCAAAGTGCATTGAGATCATAACTCATAAAAAGGATTTGAGTCTTTCTTAGAGTATCTTCTTGTTGCGAAGATTCTCCATTTCGATGGCAATGCATTCAATGCACATATGGTCATTTCCAAATCAAAAATTGTTTCTCCAAGCCCATGTAAGTGATCTCTTAATTTAGAGATCTTCATTAGAAAGGATGACATACCCTCATTCTTTGGTTTCTTCAATATATATAGCTTGTTCCCTAAAGACATCTTTTGTCCTGATGCACTTACATAGTACAAATTCCCTAACTTGTCATATATAGCCTTAGAATTTTTCAAATTTTCAACAAATGGAACAAGAGGATCCTTAATGGATACAACAATGATCCTTTGCGCCCTAACTTCTCCTTTCTTTTTCTTTTGTAGTTCTTGAGTCTTGTATTTGTTAGGTTCAATAATTTCACAAGTAACATATTCCATTAACTCATATTCTGTAAGTGCCAGGGAACTTGATGAGCGAACGAGCTTATTAATTTCCTTGTAGAATGAGCCCATATGACCTGTAGATTTAGACATATGGTAACAATATGATACTTACTTGATGATCAAGAGTTTTACCTTTCTGATGATGTCTCCAAATATCTTGAAGCTTTCAATATCTTCAAAGAGACTTCAATAATGGCTTCCAAAATTGATGATACAAAAACCCTTCGATGTTTCCCTCAGGGAGGTCTACCAATGAACCTTCAACTAACCTTGTAGTTTGCTTCTTCAATATTTATTTTGATGATACCATTCATCTAGATCAATACATCTTCCTTTTCCCCTTAGAAAACCTTTCTTCTGCCCACAAGATAATCCTTCCAGCAACCATCTTGTTCACCTTAGCTCTAATACCATGTTGTAAAATGAAAAGTGGCAATTACTAATTCCAATTTACCCTTACCTTGATACTTTTTGTGAACTTTATTATTCTTCTTGTATTTCTTTACTAGATCTTCTTCATTAAATAAATATCAAGAGAAAAATAATAAAGATAGTGGACACAAAAGTTAGGCTTCAAACCAGGGCAAGCCCCCTCCAAGGTGAAAACCCATAAACTCTTCTCTTCTTATAGAATTTGCTTCAAATAATAAAATGAAGACCCAAACCTAGACCAAGTCCTCCAAGTACCAAGTCATCCCTTACAATAGAACCGACTTGTAGCGACAACTCTGAGCATGGCTTCTGTCTTGCAAATTCTTCCTACAATTTTGGCCTAGTAGCTGCTGCAGAAACCCTACTCTAGATTCTTCAAGAGTCCTTCGTTGAGCAAGACAGACCCTCCCAAGGTAAACGAGCTCAAGATAAATTATTCTCTCTTCGAGCACCTTGATACTGCAACTTGCTCTCCTACAATTTAGACTTGTAGTTTTGGCCATTTTTGTAGTTGCAGAAACCCTAGAGATTCGCACATGTGAGAGAGATAGAGCCCAAAAACAAGTTTTTCCTTGACTTCTTTGATTCCTCTTGTCTTATAGACCTTCACTCCTCCTTCCTTGCTTATTCTTTCCTTATATCGAACATTTTCTTGGAAGATTGAAGTTGTCGATGAGTAAGTGTCAAATGAGTTTGAATTTGATCCTTTATATAGCCTTTCCAAGGGGTCGAATTCCCTCCTTTAGGCCAACTTGAAGCTTCCATGGCTCATATGTTCTTTGGAGGTTTTGAGGACTTTATAGACTCAAAATAAATTCTTTTACAAGATTTATATTGCTCGAAAGGGTCTTACAAACATGATGTTGACTCCCTCTACTCACGATGATAAATATTATGACCTAACAAACCGTAGAAGCATGAAGAACATTCTTTTACCTAGAAGACCATCAATTAAGAGCATGCAATCCATGCTTCAAAATAATAACATTTTATTTTCTTATTTTGTTTGTTACATTAGATGCATATTGAAATGAGTATGACAGCAATTATGAACATTGAAACTAGTTACATTTCCAACACAAACAACATTCAAACTTCATAGCTTAGACATATGAACTTCGAAATTGGAAAAGTATGACTAGTTGGAAAACCTGCATATAATTAATATGATGATGACAGGGAGGTTATGTCTAAAAAATTATATTTTTCTAATTATTATATTCCCCGTTAACACTTTTTGGAACTAGAAATTTTAGAATTATTAATAGTTAAATATTTAGATTAGTGGAAGAATAAAGTCTCATTTGACATGATGATGAGCTATAAAGTGTTATTTTTTAATGTTGATGTCTAGATTTTGGCAATAGGTAATGCTTTATATCTCATATAAATTCTGTAACTGCTTCTACAATAACAAGATATAATATTTTATTTTAATCAAGAATAAAATAGATAGTTATTCCATACCTATCGATTGTAACAAGAAATAGTTACTTATATAACTCCTATAACCTTTCGAATATATCTTTATCATAATTAAAATTATTAATTTATTTACAATAATATATTTTATTTTTATCAAGGATATATCACAATTAAAATTATTAGTTTATTTACAATAATATATTTTATTTTTATCAAGGATATGCCTTAGGTGTTCTTTCCAACAATTTAGGGAGAGACATGCTCTTTTGCTGGGCATTATCCTAACTTGTGCACTTCATCCATAACAACTTATTGTTCTAGGGGACTCATTTATAATTCCGATACACATGCAATTTGGAACAAAGAATAGAGATCTTAGATTAGAGGCCATTCTTGGTAGAATTAAAACCTCTATTAAAAAAATGAATTGAAAGATTTAGTGGTTCCATTTGTGATGGCATAATAACAAATTTGTGGACTCCCAACCAATTTGGCTACCCAACTTGGAAAAACTTGTCATTTTAATTAATGGGAAGTTTGTTAACCATCCAATTCCCTAACTTTTAGGGTCTCAATCCTATTTTGTTTGGTAAATCTTTGAATGAAGGAGAATTTTGGGTAGTTTTGAAATTGTATGTCATTAATAGCAAGATATTGCAACTACCTTGAACCATAGGGATTATTTATTTATGTAAACCATTTATGTGTTTTTGTTATAGTCTCTTATATAAATAAAATTAACCAATTAAAAAAAAAGAAAGAAGAAAGATACAAATTTAGGTGATTTTATATAGCTACCACATGTTATCCCCTCTCTTGTTTTGAACAAAATGAAATAATAATAATGCTAACTGACTCTCTAACACAGTTTAATAATAATTTAATATGATGCTAATACAAAAAGTACTAAAAAAAATTTCTACTTATCAGTTCTTCTACGCTTAATATGGTATAATAATGCCGATAAAAGTGCACGTATTCACTATTAAAAATGTATAGGATGCATAATCAATGGAACAATGAATCCATATGTGCTTCTAGCCATTTTTTTTTATAAAAGGGAGGGAGGGAAGGAGTGAGAGAGATAGTGGTGAAGAGAGAGCGGGAGTGACAAGGGAGAGGAGGAAAGAGAGGAGAGGAAGAGGGAAGGGAGAGAGAAGGAGAGAAGAGTAAGCGAGAGAAGGGGATAAAGAGAGAGAGGGAGTCATAGAGATGGAGAGTGGAGAGAGGGAGAGAGAAAGAAGGACATAGGGAAGGAAATAGTGATAGAGTTGGAGGGTAGAGAGAGAGTGTGTGTGATGGAGGGAAGACAGAGGGAGGTGTGAGAAAAGAGGGAGAGAGAGGAAGGAGGAGAGAGAGGATTTGAGAGAAAGAGTGAGAGAGGGGGAGAGAGAGAGAGAGGGAGGGAAGGAGAAAGAAATAGAGAGAGAAAGGTGGAGAGAGAGAGGGAATGACAAAGGAGAGATGGAGAGAGGGCCAGGGAGAGGGAAGAGCACAAGGAGGAGGAGGAGAGAGAGAGAGATATGGAGAGAGAATCTGTATGTTTGGGGAGTGAGATAGAGAGAGAAAGAAAGGGAGACGGAGGGAGATAAAACAGATAGATGGAGGGGGGAGAGAGAATAGAAGAGAGAGAGAAAAATGGAGGGAGAGAAAGATTTACATGGAGAGATTTATCTTAATGCTTAATAGATCCAGAGTTAAAATAGATCTACATTGATATATAAATTATATAAAATATTTTTGTTTTTTATAAAACTCTAACTTTGTAAATTTAAAAAAATTTCACAATTAATTCAAATTAACAACAAAATTTTTGAAAAAAAAAATATTTGCGAAAAAATACCATGTAAACCATAAACTTAAAAATTCATTGTAAATTTGTGTTCTACAAAATTTAACTAACATATTTTCCGTAACACACATTGACCAAGTGCATCATTTCAATGTCTTTGTTCAATCACTAAAAAGTGCAAAATATTACAGAAATGTATGTTCACATTCTTACCATGTTTACATTATTAAATAGTCATTTGCATGCTATTATACCACAACACACACGCATAGACAAGAATTTAAAAGTTTGTCATATGTGTGCCATATTTGCATCATACTGAAAACTATCACACGCACAAATATATGTTTCAGTGTTGCGTTGTGTGTCCATTATATACGTAGTCTTTTGTATCATATTCGGATCTCGTGCATCCGGTAATGTTTGATAGGTAGACGCGTCATTGTTACGTCATAGGAGAGAGTGGTTTCGTAACAGCTTACGTTGCAAGCAACTTAGAAACTTATAAACGTTTATTAACCAATATTTTAACTATCGGATGTGTTCTTTTGGTGGTTTGAAATCTTGAATCCAATAAGCAATATTCTAACTGTTAGATGTTATAAACCTTGAATCCATGGATATAATTGAAAAACCGTTTTAAACCAGTAAAATTCACAACCAAACCAAACAATTGTATCACATAATTACAAAAAAAACAAAAAAAAACCAAACCTAATGATTAGACTAGACCCTTATTTAATTCATTTTAGCTAAAACGACCCACCATCCCAGAATTGCAGCGTGGGCATAGCATTGTCCAGTTCCGAGTCCTAATCGAACTCCATAAGAATTGGAGACCTAGGAGATTGGATCACCATTTTGTTTCAACGTGGTGTATAAGTAAACACTTTGATAACGCGTGTCATAATAGTTGGCGTTGGAAAGTGTAACGCCCTGAGGACCGGGCGCTCCGCACAACGACGGGCAACCCGAACGAAGGCTGAACGACCTCCCACCCGACGGTTCGTTTGGAGACTTGACACGAAAAGACGACATAACCAGTGCGACGGAGGTGGCACACGGGCAGCAGGGCGAACGTGGAGACGGGCGTCCGAACGAACTGTGGGCAAAGCGGGTGATCAGAGGAACGATGGCGGTGGGCGACACGATAGTGCGCCCACCCGCTCGAACGCCTGAACGAACGAAGGCGCACAGGTCCGGGTCGTTCGACAGTTCGAACGAATGGTTGAACGAACGGGTGGCGGACACGACAGCAAACGAACTAAGTGTGGGCGCGCACATACATGGAATGGAACGACACGGTGGGCAAGTCATCAACCGAATGACAGTGATTGCGAACGGGACGAGCGCACGCGAATTAGTGAAATGAAGTGGATGGGCGAAGGCTTATAGTCTCTTCGTGTGGGCGGCTTCGTGCACGAAGGCCGACCCACAAAGAGACACGACACGCAACGGTTCATAAGTTGATCGGGTTGGTTTTGGGGCGCCGAATGATTAAAGTAAACGAATTTCGGGGGTCGGCTTGGAGGTCGACGCCCCTCCTAACTTGGCGGTGGATCCATATAAATTGGAGGCGCATTTGCAAGGGAGGATCATCAAGTTCGATCAAGCAATCAATCATTCGAAATCTGTCTTTGATCAAGCCTTAGAGCGAGATCTACACACAACAGCGCAGTGCGACAATGTGATAGAATAGTCTCGGTACAAAGGCAGAAGGAGTGGTCGGTAAGAGACAATTGAACTGTCGCACAGAGATCGGGTGAACGGTGTATCGCACACCGCGGACGGCGACGGAAGTATCGAACGAAGGCAGGGCGAATTGTCTGTCGGAATAAGGCGCAGGCAGTTTGCACGACGGTCGACTGAATAACATTCGGCTGCGACAGTTTGGTAACAGGCCGTGGGTCCGGTTGTAGTTCGGAGAAAGGGATAAGTGACCAGGAGGTCTGTAAGACGATCGGGCGGACCGAACAACAGTGCACAGAGTGCCAACAGTTGGTCTATGATCGTGCAAGACCGCAGGTCTGTTGTATCCAAGTCGTGAGTCTCAAAGGGCTCACCCAGCTTGTAAACTGTAACTTTGGCAAAGTAATAGAAACGGTTTTGGAGCGCAACCCGGTTGGGGTTGGCTCCTCCATTATACGCATTGTGTTTGTGTCTTGGTGTCGTTTATCATTGCTGCAATTTATGGTTTTATGCATTGGAATGAAATTATAATTAAAACAGAATTATTATAATTGTCGTTTATTACATGTTATAAATCGGTGCTAAGTCAAGTTATAATCGGTTATAAATTGAAGAAGTGTGGTTTATGTGGAATTTAAAAATAGAGTGAAGTGTTGATGCGTAGTCCGTATATGCCCGAACCCGGCATAAGGTGGTGCCGCACTCCCCGTTAAACGAAAAAAGTTACGGGGGCGTGATAGATGGTATCAAAGCGGGTTTAGCCTGCGGACGGAAGCGTGGAGCACAGTTGACGCCGGTGAACAGGTCGTTCAAGCGGGTGACAGGTGCGGAGATCGGTTGGGAACAGTTGAACGGGAGGCTGAACGAGTAGTGCGCAGGTCGGGTCATTCAACAGACCAGGCAAACGGTCGAACGAAGGATTGAACGACAAAGCACAAATCGGGTCAGCAGGCCGGACGAACAGGTTGAACAAGAGGCCGAACGAGCAATGCGCGGTTCGGGTCGTTCAACGGTGAACGAACTGTTTGGTTGATAGAGACTTCGATTTATGACAAGTGAACAGGTGGCCGAAAGAAGTGCCCAGGTTCCAAGGTCGAGACAAGAAGCGAAGACAGATATGGCAATGGGTGCCGTAGCTCATGGAGAGCCGAATGGAGCAAGTGCCCGTGAAAGCTTGGGTGGCCAAGCGAGGAGGACTGAGGGTGAGTCTGCCCGGGTCGGGGTAGACACCCGCATGACATTCAGGGAGTTGGACAGCAACAGGAAGGTGAACGAAGGTGACCTCGGTGCGAGCAGAACTCCCCGATACGAAGTATTGGAGCCGGTCGAAACGGGTGTTCGTGGAGGCTTGAACGGTCAAGAGAAAAGACTTGATGGTGGTTCCGCATGGCCAAAGGTGGATCACCGTGTGATTATGGAGTAGATTGGCAGTAGCAAGAAGGGGTCCAATGGCGGCCACAGTACGGCCGAGATGAGTGGGCACGTGAATGAGTGGAACTTGAGCTGGGCCGAAGTGCAGGCCGAACTTACAAAGATTCGGGAAGCTTGTTCGGAGCTCCGGAGGGAGCTGAATGAACTCAGAGATCAGTGCACGTGTGGAATGAAACATGGCCAGGTTGACAAGGAGGTCTACTTAAGCAGATTAGATCTCCAAGGGGTCTTTGATGAGAGGGCCCGATTGAGGGAAAAGAGATCTGGAGTGGAGACAGAGGTCAAGCAGGTCGAAGAAGAGATTAGGAGAAGGCTCCTTGGTAAAAAAATGGTGATAGTCGGGCAGGAAGAGCTTGACTATGTTAACAAGCTAGGAGCGCAATGCCGTGAATATAAACGGAAGGATGGCTCTAAAAGCTTGGTTGATGAGGCATTTCACAAGATTGAATGAGGCACGGTGGAGGGAAAGCTTAAGGGAAAACAAGACGGACCGAGCTCTTCAAGACAGGGTGAAATCAAAGAGAAGAAGCCTGTGAGGTGCTGGCTTTGCGGAGGACCTCACATATCTAAAAATTGTGCTCTCAAACCAAAGGAACCGGATGAAGATCAGAATGGGAAAATGGAGACAGTGTGCACATGTTCGAAGGCACGACCACAACCTGGTGTAAGGTCGAGAACATCGGAGGAAGCTCGAAAGGAGTACCTCCAGCAGTTGGAGATGAAAGATCCCGACAGATGGACCGAGTTGATGGACGAGGGTGAGCCACCAGACTCACCCCCTTCGAGGCTTGCTTAAACAAAACAGGAAGTTGGGCTCACCGTTGGCTGCTCAAGGCAGTGAGCCCGTAAGGTGATTGGGCAGGTTGGTCCTATGTGCAGCAGAGAAGTGGGGTTCCCACGAACCTGAGCCAGGGACCGAATTTGTAGGTGTCCGCACACATGTGTAACACTTACGCCGAGGTCCATACATGGTGACTTGGAGGTCTGAAACATTGAGGAGCCAAGTCGATGTCTAAAATCCGACTTGATGTAGTATGGGATACATACTTCCGAGACGTGCACAGGATTACGAAACGGGAGGGCGACTTGGTATGGAGGATCGAAGAGGGCACGATGGTATGGAGGTTGTCGGGACGACAACGGAATAAGGTGGGGGAGGATGTAACGCCCTGAGAACCGGGCGCTCCGCACAACGACGGGCGACCCGAACGAAGGCTGAACGACCTCCCACCCGATGGTCCGTTTGGAGACTTGACACGAAAAGACGACATAACCGGTGCGATGGAGGTGGCACACGGGCAGCAGGGCGAACGTGGAGACGGGCGTCCGAACGAACTGTGGGCAAAGCGGGTGATTGGAGGAATGATGGCGGTGGGCGACACGATAGTGCGCCCACCCGCCCGAACGCCTGAACGAACGAAGGCGCACAGGTTCGGGTCATTCGACAGTTCGAACGAATGGTTGAACGAACGGGTGGCGGACACGACAGCAAACGAACTAAGTGTGGGTGCGCACATACATGGAATGGAACGACACGGTGGGCAAGTCATCAACCGAACAACAGTAATTGCGAACGGGACGAGCGCACGCGAATTAGTGAAATGAGGTGGATGGGCGAAGGCTTATAGTCTCTTCATGTGGGCGGCTTCGTGCACGAAGGCCGACCCACAAAGAGACACGACACGCGACGGTTCATAAGTTGATCGGGTCGGTTTTGGGGCGCCGAATGATTAAAGTAAACGAATTTCGGGGGTCGGCTTGGAGGCCGACGCCCCTCCTAACTTGGTGGTGGATCCATATAAATTGGAGGCGCATTTGCAAGGGAGGATCATCAAGTTTGGTCAAGCAATCAATCATTCGAACTCTATCTTCGATCAAGCCTTAGAGCAAGATCTACACACAACAGCGCAGTGCGACGATGTGATAGAATAGTCTCGGTACAAAGGCGGAAGGAGTGGTCGGTAAGAGACAGTTGAACTGTCGCACAGAGATCGGGTGAACGGTGTATCGCACACCGCGGACGGCGATGGAAGTATCGAACGAAGGCAGGGCGAATTGTCTGTCGGAATAAGGCGCAGGCAGTGCGCATGACGGTCGACTGAACGACATTCGGCTGCGACAGTTTGGTAACAGGCCGTGGGTTCGGTTGTAGTTCGGAGAAAGGGATAAGTGACCAGGAGGTCTGTAAGACGATCGGGCGGACCGAACAACAGCGCACAGAGTGCCGACAGTTGGTCTATGATCGTGCAAGACCGCAGGTCTGTTGTATCCAAGTCGTGAGTCTCGAAGGGCTCACGCAGCTTGTAAACTGTAACTTTGGCAAAGTAATAGAAACGGTTTTGAAGCGCAGCCCGGTTGGGGTTGGCTCCTCCATTATACGCATTGTGTTCGTGTCTTGGTGTCGTTTATCATTGCTGCAATTTATGGTTTTATGCATTGGAACGAAATTATAATTAAAACAGAATTATTATAATTGTCGTTTATTACATGTTATAAATCGGTGCTAAGTCAAGTTATAATCGGTTATAAATTGAAGAAGTGTGGTTTATGTGGAATTTAAAAATAGAGTGAAGTGTTGAGGCGTAGTCCGTATATGCCCGAACCCGGCATAAGGCGGTGCCACACTCCCTGTTAAACGAAAAAAGTTACGGGGGTGTGACAGAAAGACACGGGGAGAAGATGAAACAAGCCAGACAACCTCAAAGGCCACGCATTCTAAACGATAATGAGAGAAGCCACTCGCGGGTCATAATCACTGTGATGACAAAAAATAACATAATATTCTAACACACTATACAACTGGCCTCATTAAATTGAGATTTGTGTACACAGCTTCCTGTGTGCGCCGCCGCGCGTTAACTAGATAAATACGATATATCTACGTGCGTGTTGTGCCTTGCTACTTCTTATCTTCTCGTTGTCGAAGGGAGGGCCGCCTTCATGTCTATAAATTCATTGCAGCATATGCTTTAGAAATACACATGCATTTAGAAGAAAGGGAAGGTTTGGGATTATTGCAGAGAAAAAGCAGGTTGGCCTATTAAGCTCCCCAAATTCGTGATCACGTCGTCAACATTATCAGTTATTAATATCTTGTTTATCAGTTGTGGGGTAAATAATAATAATAATAGCAAGTTAATCAGGCAAATTGAATCGAATTAGAATTTAGAATGGGAATGGAGGGGTACACAGGCATCATTCCATTTCTGTACGCTCTCCTTGTTACGCATAGTCCTCGGCACCGCTACTATACACCTTTGCTTACAAAGGGTGATGACAGTTACCATGGCTCTTATCATCATCATCACCATTTAAGCTTACATCGGCTCGCCTGCTGTCTGTCTCAGAAGTTTATAATGTGAAAATGTGGTTGCCGTTACGGATTTTCCAGATGTTTGAGTTGTACATATTTGTCTTCGTCGATTGATGTATTATGTAAGAACTAATTCATTCAGTTGATCCAACTTTGTATCCATGGAGGAGCATCCTTGTGGGTGTGACTGTGAGATTTGTAACTGAACTGATGTCAAAATGCATACGATTTGTATTTGAATTATTTAATAATGCATATGGATGAACTTATTATGTTTTTGAGAAATCATTTTCGATTGTCGACAGCTTCGAACAAAATGCTTAATCTTCTTGGTAAATAATTATATGTTTTTATTTAATATTATTATTTATAAATAATGCACAATTATATTTATTAATATATGGTTGACATGTTTAATGTGTGTATAACATTAAAGATATTGTTACTTCTAAGTTCAAAGAAAAATTATGGAGTGAGAAAGATTTAGCGTCTAAAAG
>APFE030442838.1:196756-217298 GCA_000404065.3 Pinus taeda | reverse complement strand
ATATTTTAAATCGTTAAATAAATATGGTTAATCATGATTGATTTTTATAATGAGACAATTTTTATTACAATGCGATGTTGGACCATTCTTGAACATGGTTGAACCCTTAGATTATATAGCTTGAGTTATCTTAATGGTTAAGAGCAGTGTTTTCTCCTAAGAGGTCACAGGTTCAAAACCAGAGCGGGGTAGAGTATATATGCCTTCATAGACTTAGCAAACAAATATTACACGGAGATGGGTCCCTTGTCCCACAAATAGGGGGGTCTCACTTGGTTGTGACCTTAAAATTGGATAATAATAATAATAATAATAGTAATAGTAAACCCAAGGGATTGATATTGTAAACCAAAAGGAATAATAAACCCTAGGGAATAATACTAAAAACCCAAGTGATTATAAATCTGTTATAGCGGCTACAACCGCCCTCCAAAATTTTGCCTTAGCTTCGTTTTGGAGCCTCCCTACCAACCATCCTCAGCAGCATGTCTTGCAATTTCAAGTACATGAGCTTCATTAGTTTTTCAGCAACTTTCTAGCATGTGTGTGATAGCTTGCTTCACTCCCCTTACAGATTGCCACTAAGGACTTGGGCTAGCTGCTCGCTGAGAAAATCCCTCAAGAAATTGCACAATTATGGAGGGGAACCAACCTTCCCTCCAGAAATTATGCAAATTTGACTGGAAGCTTGTTGGGTCAGAAATTGCACAATCTAGCTGAGTAGTGTAGCTCAATCCAGAAATTGCGCAATTCTAGGCAGCAATCAGCTGCTCCTCCCAGAAATTGTGCAATCCCTCTGGACAACCAACCAACTTCCTCCCAGAAATTGTTCAAAAATCCCTCTCAGTCAAGCAAGTTGTTGCATGTGCCTTTAGGTTGACCGATTCCACCCGGGACCGAGGAAACTTAACCTGCATGCATGGACTGTTTTTTCTCGAAATAGCAAAATGAAACATGCAAAAAGTATTCCTAGATTTTAGGGATCTATTTTTAGTAGCTGGAGGTTACATGCAAATATCATTTTAGAAACTTTCCTCCAAGTGCCGCTTTTCCTAGATTTGCGGCATGCGTGTCATGAGCCTCAAACTTATTTATCCTACGAAAGCTAATTCTTCATATTGATCTTGGAGCTATGACATCCCATAGAACATCTAGGAGTCTTCAACATATCCAGCTCAGCTATTTTTGGGTAACTTCGCTTAACCTGTCTTTTGCAGCATTTCTATCATTTTTTTTGTTTTGACTTGTGTGAGTGTTGTCTACTTGATTTCTATGAATGCTTGTTGTCCTTTGCATGCATGCTAGCTTGTACAAGCATCGTTTCAGTTTTGGTTAACATATCACTATTGTCACATGGATGACAAAGTTTTGCACAAATGATCGCTAATTCGGTGACTCGTTTCGCACACATGCATGTTGTTCCATTTTCTGAATCCTGCATTCACTGTTTGCATGAATGATCATTCACCTTTACTTACACTCAGTTTCGTCATGCATTCACATCTTCATTTACTTTTAGTTTCCTGTCGGCGGGTTTGGGCACCTTGGCCTAGACTCTGCCTCACCAAGACAACATTGCGCAATTCTGAGAGTGAAGGATTTGCCTCCCTCCTAGAAAATGCACAATTCTGGCCAGTCACTACCCTCCAGTCTTGCCTTGCACAATTATGAGAGGCAGTGACTGCTGCCCTAGAAAATTGCGTAATGCAGTCCGTGGAGCTCCATCACTTGCCAGCTAAAATTGCGCCTTGCGCAATCTCAATGCCTAGTAGGCCAGTCTAGATTATGCACTGTGCAATTCTAGTAGTCAACTAGCCTCCTGATAGTCCGAACTACCTTTTGCGTAGTTTTAGTAGTTAGTCTCCCTGCCTCCCAGTGAAAATTGTGCAATCCTTTCCAGCAGTTCCATAGGTATGTTGCATGTCAGCCCTCAAGTTTGCTTTGGTTTTAACAGATAGATTTCTTACCATGCATGTCGCCATGTCTCCAAATATATCAAGTGTTTTTCCATCTCTCAGTAGTTTAGGATCAATGGCCTCCAAGAGAGCAAGTTCAAAGAACACTGACGAAAGCGCAACTAGAGCAGCAATTGAGCAAGTGTCTATGAGTTTACCGATCTATGAAGACACCAGGTTGATCTTAGAAAAAGATATCAAGTTGAAATGGAAAGAGGTCAATTATTCATTCTCATGCACATTTGGGGAAGATCTCGAAGATTGCATTGTACCAGATTGCATACACGTATCCCGTGTTCCCGTGCACGGACATGATACATTGGATCGTCTCGCACACTGATCGCAAGACGAAGACATTGAGTAGTGTGAGTGGGGAAAATATTGCTACCTTCAAGGCACATGATTATCAACAAATGTACCACTTTCCGAAGCCAATGCTCACCATGGAGACACCCTTCAACATACCTTGTAGCAATTCCAACTCCAGGGATGTCTTGAAGAATTGGGTAAAGGAGCCAGCCAAATTTAGGATGACACCCAACTAGATTTACAAGATGAAGATACTCCAGAAGGCATATCAATACTTTGTCATCTTTGCATGTCACTTGTATGGCCAAAAGAGCACCGAGACCTTCCCACAGAGTTGGGTGATTACGTTGGACCAACTGGCTAGTGAAGTAATTGCATGAAATTGGATATACATGTTGGCTCACAGGCTGAAGGAATAGGTGACAAGAGCTTGACAGCCGCCTAAAGGTCAGCAAACATAAATCTACATGTCCGCTTAGATCTTGGATGCAATCTGTGCCCGTTAGGAGTTCCCGAGCTTGAAGTGGGCATGGACATCAGCAGAAACCTCTGTGAATACTTATTGTAAAATTTTGTCCGAATTTAGCTTCAGAGGAGTCATCACACAACTGTCAGATCATTTTGTCAACCTGGTGTACAAAATGATATTTGAGTAGGATCCACCTTGCATGCCGAAGGTAGCAATGGAGGCACTGATCAACATAGCGGATTGGTATGCCTCACTGTTTGGCACCTTCATACGGATGTACAATGCCGAGAAGCCTCTGCATGTTTTGCAGAAGTTTTCCATGGACAAACTTGTCATGCAAGAAGTATCATACCACATCTCGGCAGGATTGTCAGCTAGGCTGCACTAGTAGAAGCAGGCACCTTGCCTCTTCCTTCCGTTGCAGATCGGGTTGTACGAGATATGAAATCTCAAGCATGCAGATGTTGAAATAGGGGAGATCAAGAAATATCCTTTCGACAATTGAAGCTAAAATCCGTATGACCCGCATTGTTTGGTGAAGGATCAATGTGTGAGAGTACAATTTTTGTGAATCCACAGGGCATGTCATTAGGTGGAGGAAGACCCATGGAGATATTATTACAGCTTCTCCAGGCCTAATGAACTAGTCGACATCGTCGTGGAATGGTTAGCGAAGCAGCGTGAAGCAACATCCAGGAGAGCACCAACAACAACAGTAGTAGAGGTAGACATACTGGCACGTGACAAAGGAAAGAGAAAGATTGTCGACAACGTGGAGGTAGAACAAAGCTACAAGTTTAGAGCATAACCTCTTGGGGAGAAAGAAGATTTGGCAATAGAGGCGAAGAGGCAACAATGCGACAGGAGGAACGTGCAAAGGAAAAGAGAAAAACAAAGGATGAAGGAAATAGTGAAGGAGTTGCATGAGTTGAAGGAGAAACTCGAGAAGGAACAAGAGCTGTGTAGATGGGAGAAGAAAGCACAGCAATAATAGGTATAGCAGTGGGCACAACATGTACACACAGATCAAACTGCACTCGTACAAGTAGTAGAATCATTCAAACAATTGGCACAAAGCAGATAGGATGAGCAGTCACAGGAGCAGGAATTTTCTTAAGAGATTGAACAAGCACTTGTGCAGATGGATACAGATATGGAGTAGCAAGAATTAGAGCAAGAAATTGACCTCATGCCTTACCATCAAGAGGTCAACCCACCAGATTCACCGGATCTGTATGCAGAGAATGTCCCAAGCGAACAAGGAGATACTACAATCCTTGGAGACAATTCAGAAGAGGAGATGCACAACATATCATTTAATGAGTTGCAACATAGAGCTGTGTAATCATGCAAACTGTCTACTTCGGATGAACACACATCTCCTGTCAAGTTTGAGGAACGAGTGATCGTGTCCCATGTGTGCAAGCATCCAACATCATTAGCTGATGCTACCAGAGTATATGTTAAAGCCACTAGCGTGAGTGTTCGCTTCTTGATAGCTGAGAATGAGTGAATGGCTAAGGAGTTACAGAAGGCCAAGCAAGGAGGAGAACTGGTTACATCATTTTCCCAAGCAGAGTTGAAGAAGGCGATACTAGATGAAGTATTTTCCCTTGAGATAGTCATGCATGCGTTGTATTCCATGTTTGGTACTGTGCATAAGGTAGTTTTCCATCTCAACGGTTGGTAACATCAATGTTCTAGGGGAGCATGTATCTTGTCAAACATGCATACTACTATTGACTAAATGAAAACATGGACAATGAGATACAAGGGAGCCCTGTTACACTTGCCCAAGATGATGAAGCCCAGAGCGGTCGAGTTGAAGGCATGCATCTGGAGTCATATCCGAAATTATTAAGATATCCCACAGCTCATCACTAGTTTGCAAGCTTCCCATACATAGTTATTTTGGACTATGGATGTTGTTGTGCATGCACATGTGATCCCATCTATTGGGACACTCACCGAGGCAAAGTCAAAGGCACAAGTTCGACTGGAGCTTGACTCATACTTTGACAAGTTGATGCGAATAGCTACCAGTGAAAACTTGGTGATCAGTGTAGACACCATGCATCAGTATGTTGTTGGTCTGGCTGCACTTAAGATAATGATGCATAGTTATTATATGAGTTGGATAGGGGAGTGAGAGAAGCGAACCCATATGCAACAGAGGCAAGAGTTTGTTTCCAGAAATATGTCACCACAGAGTACACAGACACCATCATGGACTATCGGGCTTGGCATCAGTTTGCCAACGTCGACCATCGTGAGGATGTCAAAGAGCTGGTCTTCCCATAGTTGTTTGAGTCATAGTGATGTCTTGTATGGCTTGCTCAAGCCTATTTTGTCTCACATGGGTACATGTGCAGATTGTAAAACGTCTTGTCAAGTGGAAGTTCAAGGGTCGATAGTTGAATGTAACAATCATAGAATAGTTGAAGAGTCATGAGGGTAGATGAATAGTTACAAAGGGGAATGTCAAGGGTCACCCCACCCTTTGCTATATATTGTCCCTCATTACTCATTATAGAGGCTTTTGTTCAGCCAAGCTTCTGATAGGAATATCTTAGAGAAAGCTTGGAGAGTATTGTAACGACCAATGGCTTCTCCATATTACAGAGCTAGTACATCTCTTTCGAGGAGCAGGCGGCAGTGACTATAACGTTCTGTTGTCAGGACTAGTGGTTGGTCATGGTTGTAATGTATGATTGGAACTTTTACTTCTTAATATAACAAAGCCAACACGTTTCATGCATATGTTGTTATTGTATTTCAGTTAACTTGTTTACTCTTATGATATATGTATCTGTTTGCTTACGCATGTATGTATGGACTCTCTCTGTGTATGTATTTATGAATCTTACTAAAATGTGCTATTGGTTTATTTCACTTTGGATTGTTCATTCACCTCCCTTCCAGCTTGTGATGCGCCTTTGCTCGCATGTTCCCTTTCAAGCTGTGTGTTTACATAGGTTTCCAAGGGGCGCACTTACCTCACTCTCTGTGTGATAGGACCGTTCATACACCTTGGCTTGCTGTGCATGTCACACCTTTTCTAGCAACAAATATATCTTAATTTCCTTTGCGCGCAACCATGGTGAAGGCGATACCATACGACTCACTGCTGGGACTCCTACACCAATTGGTTTGAGGTCTAGTTGGGACTTTTTACGGGGGAGATCCCGTGACATGTTGGTGGGTCCTGCACTGTCAACATTTATGGTGCTAGAAGGAGGACCAAATGACAAGTTATGTCCTCTCATCTTATTTTGAATCTTTGCACATCTATCATGGATTCCATCGAACTCATCCCTCCATGATGTCTTTCGTATGCCGAACCTCTCAACATCATGAGGGAGTTTTCTTATCTCTTGTCTGAATTCACGTATGATGGTGAAGGCGAAGTAGCTTGGCCTGAGTACATAGAAGCCTTCTATGTATTCCTTAAGAATGTAGACAAGTTCTATGCTGAAGAAGTTAGCTTGCTGCTTTCATACACACTTCGCGAATCTTCACAACAGTGGTGTTGGAGTTTTCCTCTTGGAAGCGTGCACTCACTTGACCAGTTCTGTGATCTCATTGAATCTACATTCCATCATTTTGATCTAGAACCTCTTGATAAAAGACTATTACAACAATAGAAGGCCCCACATGAATCACCTATGGAATTTTGGGACCGTTTCTGTGTGTTGCAGTTTCAAGCTCCGAAAAGTTAGATGAAATTCTAGTATCTCATTGATAGATTTGAGTATTATCTTACCAAATATGTTAATCCTAAAACAATGTTCAAGCCGAAGCCCCACTCAGCATACTTCAGTGATGGAGCTGCGCAATCACAGACGGAGGTGATCATTGTCACAAGTGACTGTCTGTTGTCTCCTCATCAAACAACTCAACCACTATAGAATGATGTGGGAGAGAAGGTGCACACATCTATTCAACTGTCACATCCTCCCAACATCACTTCTATTAATTTTTGCGCAGATTTGGTTGCGAAGCTCATGGGTTTCCACATGTCCATTTTACCTCAATCATTGTCTTCATGTTATGCCAATCCTTTGGGTTTCACTGTCTTGTGTTCTTCCATTTCAGACTTTACACTTGTTGTGAATGAGGATCAAGCTATCGACAGAGTTAGTGTTGTGCAACCAAAGTATGCTATTATTCATAAAGAGTATGAGTGGGAGCTTGAGCATCAACCCTCAGCAAAGGATGACTCCCTTCTGTCTGAGCCTCCTCCATTTTTGCCTGACATCTTTGGTGATCCTGCCATCCATGATTTCACATGTGCATGTCTACAGATGCACCGATTGTTGATCATTCAATGAACACACCGAATGTCAGTCCATCATCCGACGATAGAGAAAATAAATTATTCATTGAAAATCCACTTGATTTTCATCTGCCTTTTTCGAAAACACATAGGGTGATTTTTTCCGCTTCTCATCTACCCCTCTATTTGATTCATCAAATCATGAGGATGTCGATGAAATCATTGATTTTGCTGATCGTAGCTGTCATGATCTATTTAACCCGTATTCAATCACTATGATGATTCTATCGCAGTTGATTTTTCCAAGCCACTTGTTTATGATGATCTATCTATCGATGAAGTCGAAACCCCAAAGATAGTCGAGGCACTTCATCCTGAGCTGATGGTTATGTCAAGCCCTCGCTGTTCTGAGGTTGGTTCCAATGAGGAAATTGTTGAAACATCCGAGGCTCCTCATCACTCATCTGTATGCATTGAGGATCAATCTCACACACATATTTCTCTTTCTCCACTCGAACTACATGATCCCATCGCTCATGCATTGGAGGAATCTTACATAGCAAGCACACGTGCACGATGCAAGTTGTGTTTGTTTCTTTCGTTTCCTTGGATGTCACAGTCAACAATATACATATGCTTCACAGTTGCACACAATGTCACACAACACCATGATAAGTCCACGGATTGCATGTCATGCACTTTCGCTCACTTACGTTATGTGGACACATTTAAACTTGGAGTGTGTTTGACTTCATTATTATATCTTTCATTTTTGCTGATTTGTACAAATGTGTTGTTCGTGAACCATGCCTTCACAAACATGGGTCGACCAATGCGCTAGTGGCTGCATTGGAAGTATCACTTCACATGAGTAGACCCATGCACCGTTAACTTAGGAGAAGAAGTAGTGTTTTCTTTTAGTTGGTTTTCTTGCATGCTTATTTTCTTCTTACTTTGCATGTTTGTTTGTTTTCTTTCTTGTTTGCTTACTCACTTTGCTTACACATCTGCTTCTACTCTTGCTTTGTTTTGTTGTTTGTTTCCTTGTTTTACATTCATAAGTTAGTTTCACATGAAACTACGTGCGACTCTTGAAACAAGCTGGGTAAAGGACAAGAGGACTTGTGCAGTTATCGATACTTGGTCATCTGTCGTCCTGCCTCTGTATGAAGATGATCTAATAATGAGATCTTAACAACTATTAAGGTATTACAGACATCTGTGCATGGATTTGCCTATGTTATTTTATGCAATGAATTGATAAGATTGTGAAATACATAGACAATGAAGCAGCAAAGAAGCATAATAGATAACACACATAAACATAGCAAATTTAATATGGAGTTCATTCAACACTCCTGGGCTACATCTCTTGTTCTAGCCTCTAGTTGTGGCCTCTCTATTATGTCTTCAAAACAGAGTTTTACAACAGTGTGAGCTCAATTTGAGACTCAACACACAACATATACAACAACAAGAGTTTTCTTGAACCTATCAAGCCTCTATGAGTACACAGACTCTCTCAATCACTCTCTGTCTTTGCTTTAGCTCTGTCTCAGCACTGCCTGCCTCTGTCTTCTGTTTTCTATGGCTTTAAAGCCAAACTGCTTTGCCTGTTCATTTCATCTTCTCAAATTTTTGTCTCCTTGACCTCTGTCCATTCAGATCCCTTTCTGAGCATTAGCAATCACTGTTAAATGCTCCCAGGAATGGTGGCTACCTGTACTATAACGGAATAGGCCATCGGGCCTTTGAAATCCTGCGAAATGCCAAAAACTGTCATTCTCTATTAACACAGGAAAATGCATCCAGAACTGTGAAATTCCACCAAAACACTGTTCATTTCGGACTTCCAAGTCCTTAAATCTAGTCTATTTTGCTATCGGGTCTGTCCTCAATCGTTATCGCAAGTCGCTTCGGCCTTGTTCCTTTGTATTTTAGAAATACGTTAAAACAACGAAAATAACATAAAAATGGCTCTCCCCAGACTTCAAATATTATGTATTTTCATTCCCAATCCCTTTGAGTCCGGGTTTTATCGCATCGACGTTGTTTCTTTGTATTTCGTTAAATAATGAAATATGTGAAAATACATAAAAAAATGCCTTTCGGCGAATCTCAAATCTCATGCAACAATGTTTATATTCGTTATCGGGTTCGACTGATAGCATTGCCTATCTATATATTTTATATATATATATATATATACTATATATATTATATATATATATATATATATATTATATATATATATATATGCCCTGCTCCGTGGTGTTTCTTCGATTGCGATATCGTGATGCGATTAATCGCAATCGCATATCACTCTTACCCCGGGCCGATGTAATCACTCTTTGTATTTTCTGATAGCGATCTTACGATGCAACATGGGCCGTCGATCTGCGTGCTTGATCGACAGTCCTCATTGACCCCGCTGATCACTATCGCAACATTTGTATAGTCTCTGCCGATTTCCACTGCTGATTTCCACTGCCGATTGCGATCCACCGATCAGATCTGGACCGTTGATCGGCTAGATCTGACAGCTACTGTGCATTCAATCTTAACTCTGCCGATAGCTTTGTTTTCGCTATTTTCTTGTGTTTTTCACCTAACGATAGTGTTTTTCGATGCTTCTAAGTGTTCTTTATATGTGATTATTTTGATCTTTTGAATGATTTTAAGAAGATTTCAAGACTTAGAGAGTGTTCTAGGATCCATTTGGATCATGCCTTCACACTGAAAATGCTTTTGGACCAACAAAAGTTGGTTTTCAAGCATCGCTCAAGTGAGGATACAACTTCCTCACTTGCCCAATCTCTATCCATTTTGCACTGCTGGGTTTTGAACCTTTGAGTCCAATTCTGAGGTACTAAATATCCCCTCTACATGTACTTCTCACCTTCCTGTCCAGAACTGTATCTTCCCGCAACTCGTTGAGCTATTCAGGCAACAGATCATCAATGGAAGGCAATTGACTTTGCTCTTCGGTATCCTCAATTAATGAAGGTTAAAATAGTCTTAAATTTTCTACATTAACCATTTATTGGCTTCAACTTCTTTCCTTCACCTTGCATTTTGTCCTTACTGATGTATAGCCAGACTTGATCACCAACTTGGAAGCTATACTCCATTCGATACTTATCATGCTTTGCCTTGTACTTGGCTTGCCTCTTTTCAGCTGTTCTTACATTTCCTGGTGAATTTCTTGGATCTGTTCAATGAATCTGGTTTCTTTGTCCATATCACTGTGTCCAGCAACTGCTATGTCTTTTTCAAAGACAAAATCCAAGGGATACCTTGGTATAAAACCAAAACAGGCCTCAAAATGAGATCTCTGTGTAGAAGAATGTTTAGCACGGTTGTAAGCATGTTGCACATAACATAAATGTTCATCCAAAAGCTTGGGATGCTTGTTGCAATAACCCCTGAGCAACTGGATCACTGTCCTGTTGACTACCTCTGTTTGGCCATATATTTGTGGATGAAACGCCGTGCTCTTCTTTAGTCTGGTGTCCATCAATTCCCACATACTTGACCAAAACTTCCCAACAAATCAGGAATCTCAATCAGATACTATGGAAGTGGGTAACCCAAAATTCACCCAGACATGCTGAAAAAACAACTTCGCTGTTTGTTCAGCTGTAATCTACTTATTACAAGGTATTAAAATACACATTTTTCTTAGCCTATCAACAATAACATATGAGTAGTCATGACCTTTTCTAGATTTATGCAATCCCTAAGCAAAGTCCATGGAAACACTTTCCCAAGGAAGAGAAGGAACTGGAAGTGGAGTGTACAAGCCTAGTTCTCTATTGTTGGGCTTGCTTTTAGCACACATGGTACACCCTTTAACATATCTAGAAACTGTTTCATGCATTTTTGACCAATACCAGAATCTTTGTAGCCATGATACTGTTTTACTTACCCCGAAATGACCTGATATCAGAGAAGTGTGTGCTTCCCTAATTATGTTGACTCTTTTAGTTTGTGGAATGCATAGCTTTCCCAAATGATACAAGAGTTGGTCCTTCACATAGTAATCCAATTCTTCTACTTGTTTGTCATGACTTAAAGTTGCATAAACATCCTTAAAATCAATATCTTGAGCATATTGTTCAATGTAGCTTTCATGCATTACTAAGTTATGCTTAAGTATAGTAGACGCATTTATGATTGGTCTGGACAACATATCTGCAACTTTATTGTGTATGCCCTTTTTATATCTGATGACTAGATGAAACTGCTGTAGGAAACCCATCCACCTATAGTGTCTTTATTGTTGCAACTTAATTGTGAGTGTAGATATTGAAGTGGTTGATGATCAGTATGTATAACTGTTTCTTTGCCCATTAAGTAATGTTTCCACTTTTTCACACTTTGGACTAATGCATACAATTCTTTATCATATGTAGGATAAGTAACTACTGCAGAATTAAAAGTCTCAGAATGGTAGCATATGGGTTTACCATGTTGCATCAACACTGCTCCCATGGCATAGTCACTGGCATCTGTTTCTATCTCAAATGGTTTTTGAAGATTTGGCAATGCTAGTACTGGTGTTGTACTAATTTTTTCTTCCAAGGTGTTGAAGGCTTTCTGCTGTTTGCCTCCCCACTAAAACACCTTGTTCAATCATGTTAAAGCATGTAAGGGAGCTGCAATTAAGGAAAAGTTAGCAATAAAATTTCTCCAATACTGTGTTGCTCCTAGGAAGCTTCTAACTTCTGTAGTAGATTTGGGTTTAGGCCAGTTTACAATGATTTCAACCTTAGGGGGATCTATCTTCAATTCACCACCCCCTACAATATGACCCAAATAATTCAAAGATGTTTTGCCAAATTCACATTTTGATAATTTAACATAGAGATTTTCTTTTTTCAAAACATCTAGAGTGTGCTTTACATGCTTCAAATGTTCTCCCCATGTTTTACTAAAAACAGGAATTTCATCTAGATATACAATTACAAAATCATCAATAAAAGGCTTGAGTACATCATTCATAACTCTCATGAAAGTGGCATGAGCATTAGTCAAGCCAAAAGGAATAACTAGCCATTCATACAGCCCTTGCTTTGTTTTGAAAGCAGTCTTCCATGCATCTTGTTCTGCTACTCTGATCTCATGGTAACCACTATGTAGGTCCAACTTGGAAAAGTCAACAACTTCTTTCAATTTATCTAATAGATCATCTATGCGAGGGAGAGGATAACAATTCTTGATCATTATTTTATTCAATTCTCTATAGTCAATGCACATCCTCCACAAACCATCCTTCTTTCTCACCGACATGATTGGAGATCCGCATGGTGATGTGCTTGGTCTTATGAACCCTTTCTCGAGTAGCTCCTATACCTGCTTCTTGATTTATGCATCTCTAAGGTGGATAACCTGTACATTCTGATGTTAGGCAATGGAGCATCTTGCTGCAAATGAATATCATGTACAATTTCCCTTTTGGGTGGTAGACCTTTAGGTTCTTGAAATAGGATATCATATTCTAAAACAACTTGTTCTAAATCAGATTTTTGTTTATCATCACAACCCTCAAATACATTGGTTTTATCAGGTTTCTTTTCCTTTACAACCATCAGTAAATATTTCTTGAATGAATTTACAATCCTTTTCATCTGCCTTGAGTTTATGAGAGTATAACTATTTTTGAGTTTGTGAGCTCTTACAATATATTTTATTCCATCTTTGGTTAGTTGATACTTATTTTTTGCTCTATAAAAAATGGCTTTTCTATCATACAAGTAAGGAATTCCTAAAACAATTCCACATATATCCAAGGGAATTACATCTAACTCAACCTCATCTACAAATTCTGAACCAATGGCAAATCTAAGTTTACATTGTCTAGTCACATGTAGCTTTGCTTTATCACATACCCAACCTAATGGATATGGCTTCTTGTGAGGTGTGGTTAGTGATCCCAAGTTCTTTACAATTGCTTCAGAAATTAATTCACTTGTGAGCCACTATCAAATAAAGTATCAATCTTTTAATGCTTGGAAATAACTCTAATATGAAAAAGCTCATGTCTTTTCCTCTCGTTTTCTTCATTATCAATAGTTTGGACATAATTACTTGTAGATGCTTCAAAATTTTTACCTTGTATACCTGTAGCTGTGATTGTTGTTTCATCACTTGAGTTTGACCCCAAATCTTTCTGTATAGCAGCAACAACCTTCTTCTTCTTGCCATCGAACTTTTCGGGTTTCAGCTCCAGATGCAAAGACCAACAATGTTCATCATCATGTCCATCCTTCTTGCAGTGAGTGCATGAAGGTTTGGCCTTCTGTACATCATTTTCCTTCCTCTCTTTACATTTGTACTTCCTCTTTTCCTTGTTCTTGCTTACAGTGGGTTTTGATGATCCTCGAATCTCTAGGTTCATATTCTTGCCTCTAGCCTCTAGATGTGTAGCTTGAACATATACCTCATCTATGCTAGTAGGGTTAAACATGAGAATGGTGTGTGTCAAATAACTATGCTGACCACCTATATACTTCAGAAAAGTTTCAGGTGAGTCTAAAGAAATACCTAGAATTAAAGCTCTTTTTCTAAACGCTTGGGTATAGCTTTGAACATTTTCCCTTTTAATTGGCGAAGAGTTTTCCAACTCATCATAGCTTGTTGCATATAAGCTAGTGGATAGAATTTGTTTTTAATGGAAGATACAAATTCACTCCAGGTAGAAAGAATTTTACCATGCTTCTTCAAGTTAGCTTATGTCCTGCCTTCCCACCAGACTAAGGTAGTTCCTCCAAGGCGTAGGCTGGCTAGCTGAATTTTACTCCTATCTGAATCAATGTTCTGCACCCTGCAATACACATCAATCTGTCTAATCTAATTATCAAGCTTCTATGCATTTAGCTCTCCGTCATATATTGGAAAATTAGATTTGACATCTAATTTAATCAAATATGTTTTCTTCTTTTTATTTTTAGGACTAGAAGGAGGTGTAGGAGGCTTTTCTCCTTTCCCTTTTCCCTCTGAGGCATTTAGAGAAGGTTCTTCAGCTCCTTATCTTGTTTGGAGGTTGAAGTGCTTTCACCTCGACCTTTCTTGAATTCTCGATACATCTCCTCTACCATGGCTCTCATGGTCATGAAACTGTCCATGAACTGCGACCTTGATTCCAATGGGATCTCTTCTGCCATGCTTCTCCTCAGATAAACTCTTCCAATGTATAGGTTGGCTTCAACAAGTTTTCCTTTTCCTAGTTTGATCTTCGACCTAGTTAGCATTCAAACACATTCCAGCACAAGTTTGTCTAACCTTAGAAAAACTAAAGCTCTGATACCACTTGATCTGATAATGAGATCTTAACATCTATTAAGGTATTACAGACATATGTGCATGGATTTGCCTATGTTATTTTATGCAATGGATCAATAAGATTGCGAAATACACAGAAAATGAAGTAGCAAAGAAGCATAATAGATAACACACAGAAACATAGAAAATTTAATATGGAGTTCACCCAACACTCCTGGGCTACATCTCCTGGTCCATCCTCGAGTGGTGGCCTCTCTATTATGTCTTCAAAACAGAGTTTTACAACAATGTGAGCTCAATTTAGGACTCAACACACAATAGATACAACAACAAGAGTTTTCTTGAACCTTTTAAGCCTCTTTGAGTAGACAAACTCTCTCAATCACTCTCTGTCTCTGCTTTAGCTCTATCGTAGCATTGCCTGCCTCTGTCTTCTTTTTTCTATGGCTTTAAAGCCAAACTACTCTGGCTGTTCATTTCAGCTTCTCGACTTTCTATGTCCTTGATCTCTGTTCGTTCAAATCCCTTTTAGAGCATTATCAATCACTACTAAACGCTCCAAGGGATGGTGGCCACTTGTACTGTAACGCGATAGGCCATCGGGCCTTTGAAATCCTGCGAAATGCCAAAAATGGTCATTCTCTATTATCACAAGAAAATGCATTTAGAATTGTGAAATTCTACCAAAAAACTATTCATTTCAGACTTCAAAAGTCCTTAAATCCGATCTATTTTCTTATCGGGTCCATCCTTAATCGCTATTGCAAGTCACTTCGGCTTTGTTCCTTTGTATTTTAGAAATACATTAAAACTACGAAAATAACATAAAAATGGCTCCCCCCGGACTTCAAATATTATGTATTTTCATTCCCAACCCCTTCGGGTCTGGGTTTTATCACATCGGCGCTGTTTCTTTGTATTTCGTTAAATAACGAAATATGTGAAAATACATAAAAAAAATGCCTTTCGATGGATCTCAAATCTCATGCAACAATGTTTATATTCGTTATCGGGTCTGGTTGATCGCATCGCATATATATGTGTGTGTGTGTGTGTGCATAGGTCCTGGTTCGTGGTGTTTCTTTGATTGCGATATCGCAATGCGATTAATCGCAATTGCATATTGCTCATGCCCCAAGCCGATGTAATCGCTCTTTGTATTTTTCAATAGCGATCCTCTGATGAAACGTGGGTCGTTGATCTACGTGCTTGATCGACGGTCCTCGTTGACCCTGCCAATCGCTATCACAACATTTTTACAGTCTCTACCAGTTGCCACTGCCGATTGCGATCTGCCGATCAAATCTAGACTGTTGATCGGCCAGATCTGACAGCTACTATGCATTCAATGTTGACTCCTTCGATAACTCTGTTTTTGGTGTTTTCCTGTGTTTTTCGCCTCCCGATAATGTTTTTCGACGCTTCTAAGGGTTCTTCATATGTGATTATTTTGATCTTTTGAATGATTTTAAGAATATTTCAAGACTTAGAGAGTGTTCTAGGATCCATTTGGATTAGAATAACTTGTTACATTCAGTCCAGGATACGTCGATGGAAAATACGTACTTATTTAAGTGGCTACAACCACCCTCCAAAATTTTTCCTTAGCCTATTTTGGAGCCTCCCTACCAACCTTCATAACAGATTTCCTTGCTTCATCAAGTCCTCAAGCTTCAATGTCTTTCTTGCTCAAAGGTAGCTTGTCGATCACAGTTCGATCTTTTTCCTTCACAAGTTACTCATCGGGACTTGGTCGAGCTACAAGATGAGCAACTTCCGCTTGAAAATTCCACATTTCTGGAGGGCAACTAGCCTTCCCTCCAGAAATTGAGCATTCCTCTCTAACAGCCTGCAGGGCTCGATAATTGCGCAACCCTACTAACCAACCCTACCAGCAGGATTCGCATAAATTTTCCTAGCAGCAGGCTGTTCAGCCCAAGTTTTGCACAAATCAGGGCAGCAGTCAGCTGCTCTACCCAGAAATTGCGCAAATCTCTTGGGCAGCCAGCCTAGCTAGAAATGCACATTTTTCTCCAGTAGTCGAGTAGTCTCTTGCATATGCAGCTGAGTTGACTGGTTCCCTTCGGGACCGAGCAAAACTGACTTGAATGAATGGGCTACTTCTCCTAAAGCAGCATGTAAAGACATCCCTTGTTTTAGGGATCTATGTTTAGTAGTTGGAGGTTACATGCAAGGATCATTTCAACAACCTCCCACCAAGTGTCACTTCCCTTAGATTTGTGGCATGCACATCTCAACCTCGATGTTGTCAAAACTCATCAACCGGACATTGCATAGATCATTCCTCACATCAACCTTGTAGTTCTAATATCCCACATCACATCTAGGAGCAATTGACACATTCAGCTCGACTGTTTTGGGGTAAGCTCGCTTCCCATGCCTTGTGCTGCATTTCTGTCACTTTTTGTATTTTTACTTGTGGGAGTATTATTTGCTTTATTTCTTTGAGCGCTTGCTGTCATTTACATGTATACTAGCTTTTCCTAGCTGTGTTTCAGTTTTCGTTGCTATCTCACTACTATCGCATGCATGAAACTGTTTTGCATGGACATTTGCCCAACCAGTGAATTGCCTCATCCACATGCATGTTGATCTGTTTGTTGAATCTTTCATTCATGTTTTGCATGCATTGTTAATCACTTCTGCTATCACTTAGTGTCACCATGCATTCACTGACTTACTTGCTTTCAGTTGCCCATCGGCGAGTTGGGCCAACCTTAGCCGGGGATCTGCCTTCACCAAGGCTGCATTGCGTAATATGGGCAAGGAAGGCTCACCTTCCTCTCTAGATTTACACATTCCTACCTAGCACTGGCCTCCACGACTATTTTGTGCATTTCTAGAGGACAGTGGCTGCTTGGCCCAAGAAATTGCACAAATCTATCCTTGGGCCAGCAATCCTTCCCAGTTGGAATTGCGCATTGCGCAATCCCAACAGTCAATAGCTAGACTGGACTTAGCATTGCATAGTTCCAACAGTTAGATAATCTCCTAGTAGCCCAGACTGTGCCTTGTGCAGTCTTGGCAGTTAGTCTCCTGACCTCCTGGCTGAAATTGTGCAACCTTCATGATCATTCACCTAGGTATGTTGCAAGTTAGTTCTCATGTTCATTTTGGTTTTCGATTGATAGATTGCTTTCCATGAGTGTTTCCATGTCTTCAGGTATTGCAGGTGTTCATCTGCCTCTTAGCAGTATAGGTACAATGGTTTCCAAGAGAGCAGAGATGAAGACATTGTTCAGAGCACACTTTCGGATGCAGTCGATCAAGTGTCTATGGAATTTCCTACCTGCAAAGCCATCAAGTTGTTCATAGAAAAGGAAATCAAGATATGACAACAACAACATCACAGTGAGCAACATCATGAACAATAGCTAAAGACAACATACCTAATGCAGTGAGTGCAAGAGGAGGGTTGTTGACAACACAGAGGTGGGACAAGGTTGCAAGCTCAAGCAGGTCCATTGGTGATGAAAGAAACTTTGGAGACTCTGGCTATGAAGTGACGGTGTGACTTGAAGATCGTATGAAGGTAGAAGATGGAAAAAAGAAGGAGTTGCATTTGCTAAAGCAAAAACTTAGAAAGAACATGAAGCTACATGGATAGACAAATGAGTTGCAATAGGAACAAGAACAACAATGGGTGCAACATGCACTCATGGGTGAAACTGAGCCTGTACAAGTTAAGGATCCATCCCAGTAGCTGACATAGAGTAGACATGGTGAGCAATGTTGTTGATCGAATTCAAAGGATTCAACAACATGCATGTTGTTTAGCGCACGCATGCAATCCAACCCACTCAACACATTCACCAAGGCGATGACAAGCAGCAAGTCCGACTGGGGCTAAACATGTACTTCAACAAGTTGATGCACATGACCACTACAACACACTTGAAGATCAGCATAAACACTATGCATCAGTGTGTTGCCCCCAAGAAGACCATGCCCATGTTAGTAGACGAGTTGGATGAAGGAGCCAAACCAATGGACCAGAGGCAAGATTCAACAATATGTCACCATGAGGTGCATGTACACCATCACGGACAACCAAGCTTGTCATCAGCTCACCACCTTCACCATCGCAAGCATGTCAAAGAGTTTGTCTCACCACAGTGGACTAAGTGTCAGTTATGTCTTGCAAGGCTTGCTCAAGCCATATTGTCTTACATGAGTACATGTGCATTGTAATGTTGAGTCATGTCAAGTGTAAGTCAAGTGTCAATAGTTGGATGTAACAGTCATAGAGTAGGTGAAGAGTCAAGAGGGTAGTTGAACTATCACAAAGGGGAATGTCAAGGGTCACCCCACTCTTTGCTATAAATAGTCCCTCATAACTCATTGTAGAGGCTTTTGGTCAGCCAAGCTTCTACTAATACAATCTTGAAGGCGGCTTGGACAGTATTGTAATGCGCCTTGGCTTCTCCACTACACGGAGCTAGTACACCTCTTTGGAGGAGCATGAAGATGTGGCTGTAACGTTCCACTGTTGGGGCTAGTAGGTTTACATGGTGTATTGTATGATTGTGACTTACGCTTCTTTAATAATAAAAGACAACACATTTTCAGGCATATGTTGTTATTGTAGTTGGATTGTTTTAGTTGCCTTAATGATATATGTTGTTTAACTTATGTACTTGTATATGAACTGAATTTTATGTAGTTATATGAATCTTTTTGTTAATGTGTTGCATATGTTGTTAATGCTATCAATGTCCATGTCGACTGCTCTGCTGGACATCAAACAGACCTTTCTCATGAAATTTTCTATAGAAACCGCTACACTCGTCTCGGACTGATCCATGAGTGTTGTTCATGTTATGTTACATTGTATGTTGTGGCTGCCACATCCGAGTGGACTGCTCCACCAGAAGTTGTGCATGTCCTTTGTGTGGTGTGTTCCTAGCCGAGTTGGGACTGATCCCTTTCAACCTAGAACTTACCTTCACCTTCCTCTCCCTTCGAAGTGTTGGAACCTATCATACACATTCCTTGACTCTCTACATCAGTCACACCCTTATTACTGACAGAGTTATCTTACTTTCCTTTATGCGACATCACGGTCAAGGCATTACCTTATGACCCACTACTGGGACTCCTACACCAAACAGTCTAAGGTCTAATTGGGACTTCTTACCGGGGAGATCCCCTTGACATATTGGCGGGTCTAGCACTGTCAACATTTGTGGCGCTCGAAGGAGGGGTTGATGACAAGAAGTGTTCTCTCATTCAGTTTTGAACCTTTTCATATCTTCCATGGAGTCTTGCATTCTTCTTCCCCTGAGGTTTTTTTCGAATCGTGAAGATGTCTCCATCTTGGGTAAGATTTCAATCTCTTGTCCACTCACATGTATGATGGTGAAGGTGAAGTGGCTTGGCTGTAGGTTTTAACCCTGTACAGAAATTACTTGCATATAAATTCTAAAACACAGAAAATAAACAATGCGAGAGCATAACACGTAAAACACGTATGCACAGAGATTTTCCCCTAGATCCCAAAGCCGGGACTACCAACTTGATTTTTCATTATGTTCCTTTCAATGTTACAATACATATTTATACATGCCGAAGCATCCAATACCATGGACCAAAAAAACTATCGCGTCTAAAACCATGGACTGAAAACCATCGCGTCCAAAAACATGTGCGAAAATCATGCACAAAACCATAGGTGGGTCTGCCCAACCTAACATAGGGTCCAAAACCAAACTTTTCTAGGGCGCTAGACCCCATAAAGTGGGGTTACGAGTACCCCTCAAACCCCCTGTGACCTCCCCCCCTCTAACCCCTGGTTAACTACGTGGGCTAGTTGTGGAAAGAATATAACACATCCCAACATTCTCCCACTTGTTGTTTTCTTTCCATAGGGGGCCACAAGAGAGCCTAGTCATTTATCCAACCCTGCAACGCCCATTTTGTTAATGCATCTGCATTATTCTTCGAAGTGTCCACCTTTACCAAGAAAACCTTTTTTTCTTTTGTCATATCCCTCAAAAAGTGATACTGAACATCAATGTGCTTTGTCTTTGAATGTTATGCAGGGTTCTTTGCCAAGAAAATTGCACTTTGGCTGTCACAGTCTATCCTTATAACTTCATGTACTAACCCCATACTTGAACACAATCTTTGCAACCAAACTACTTCCTTGCTTGCATGAGTGGCTGCCATGTATTCTGCCTCTGTAGTTGATAGTGCCACTACAGATTATTTCTTACTCATCCAACTGAC
>APFE030442838.1:175281-193142 GCA_000404065.3 Pinus taeda | reverse complement strand
ACACAATCGTATTGTGCTCTTTGCCTTCCGATCTAACTTCTTCCATTCTTCATCGGACACTCTCGTTGGTTTAGTACCTGGATCTACCACAATCCACTAATCTTTATCCACAACAGATCCTCCATCTTGAGTTTCCACAACTCAAAACTCTAACCATTAAATTTCTTGATCTCTATCTTTCCACTATTCGTCATCTTCTTTCACCACTAGAATCAATCTCGCAGATTTCCCACTGAACAGGGACTACGACAGGCTCGAGCGAAACCCCTCAGCAACAAAGGCATCCCCTTGAAGCCAAAATAGCTCTGATACCAAATGTGGGTTTTAACCCCATACATATATTACCTGCATACAAATTCTAAAATACAGAAAATAAACAATGTGAGAGAATAACACATAAAACACATATACACTGATATTTTCCCCTGGATCCCAAAATTGGGACTACCAGCTTGATTTTTCATTATGTTCCTTTCAATGTTACAATACATATTTATACATGCTGACATCCAATACCATGGACCGAGAAAACCATTGCGTATAAAACCATGGACTGAAAACCATCACATCCAAAAACATGTGCGAAAATCATGCACAAAACCATAGGTGGGTCTGCCCAACCTAAAATAGGGTCCAAAACCAAAATTTTCCGGGGCGCTGGACCCCATAAAGTGGGGTTACGGGTACCCCTCAAACCCTCGGTTAACTACGTGGGCTAGTCGTGGAAAGAATATAACACATCCCAACATTGGCCTGAGCACTTATATAAATTTCTTTTCATGATTTATGAGGAAGATGAGTTTTCTGACGAATAGGTCGGTTTACTGCTTGCATACACACTTCACGAATTTCCATTTCATTGGGTGCTCAGCCTACCGGCTGACACCCTACACTCATTTCAACACTTCTCTGATCTCATTAAAGACATGTTCTATCATTTTGATCCAAACTATCTTGACTAGAAACTGTTACAACGACAGAGGGCTCTGCATGAATCCATTATTGATTTTTGGCAGTGCTTCAGGGACTTACAGTTTCAAGCTCCATGGAGCCAAATAAAGTTTTCTTATCTTTGGGACCGGTTCAAGTATTGCCTTAAGAAATATGCCCATCCCAAGAGAAATCTTGAGATCAAGCCTCGCTAAACCTTCTTTGTTGATGGAACTGCACAATCTCATGTGGGAGCAAGCACTATCTCAACAGAATGTCCACCTCCCTCTCATTCAACAGTTCCACCATCACCGTGTGATGTTGAGGATCATATTCACACACTTGTTCAACCTTCACACCCTCCCAAAATCACTCCACACTATTTTCACGCAGATTTGGTTGTGAGTCCTTCGAGTTCTCGTATGCATTCTTTTTTTCGACCTCCATCTTTGCACCCGGCTGTTCCTCCGGATGAAGCTGTCTTGTGTTCATCCATTCTGGACTCTTCAATGTGGTGAATGAGGAACAACCCACTTATGGTGTTGATGTTGCACAACCAACATGCACTTTCATTCATGAAGAGTATGAGTGGGAGCTTGAGCATCAACACTCGTGGAAGGACGACTCCCTTCCTTCTGAGCCCCCTTTGTTCCTTCCTAACATCACTGGTGAACCTGCCATCCATGATTTTGCATGTGTATCTTCATCTATGGATGCACCCATTGTTGATATTTGGCAAGAGACAACATATGTTATCCCATCATCCAACAACGGAGAGGACCAATCATTCATTGAAAATCCACTTGATCCTTCATCTACTCATTCTGGAAATTCAGAGGGTGAACATCCTTCCTTATCATCTACCCCTTTATGTGATTCATCAAATCATGAGGATGCCGACCAACATCCTGAATTTTATGATCTTGATTGTCGTGATCTCTTCACCTCATCATCCGATCACGATGTTGATTCACTCGTTGTTAATCTGTCTAAGCCACTGGTCTATGAAGATCCATCTATTAATGAAGTTGAAACCCCACAGATCATCGAGGCACTTTAGCCCACGCTGATGGTTATGTCAAGCCCTCGCTGTCTTGAGGTTGGTTTCACTCCCAATCAGGAAATTTTTCAATCACCCAAGGCTCCTCATCACTCATCTGTATGCATTAAAGATCAATCTAACAGTTAGATTTTACTTCCTCCACTCGAAATACATGATCCCATTGCTTATGCATTGGAGGAGTCTTACATTGCAAGCACTTGTGCGCATCGCAAGTTATCTTTGTTTCTTTCATTTGCTTGCATGTCATAGTCAATAGTGTGCTTTTGCTTAAAAGTTTCATGTAGTGTCACATAGCACCACGGTAAGTCCATGAACTACCTGTCATGCACATGCACTCACTTATGTCCCGTGGGCACTTTGAAACATGAAGTGTGGTTCTCTTCATTTTTATATCTTTCTTGTTTTCTGGTTTGTACGACTGGGTTACTCACAGACCAAGCCTTCACCAATGGGCTGGTGGCTGCATTGGAAATATCACTTCATGTGATCAAGCCCATGCACCGTTAGTGTAGGAGTAGGAGTAGTGTTTGCTTTCAGTTGTTTGCTTGCATGCTTGTTTTTTTACATGCTTTGTTTGCTTGCTTATTTTTTTACTTGCTTCTCTTTCGTTTTTTCTTCTGCTCTTTCTTTTCTTTGTTGATTGATTAGTTCGTTCGCTCATTTCATTCATAGGTTAGTTTTCATGAAACCATGTGTGATTCATGAAACAAGCTGGGTAAAGTACAAGAGGGATTGTACAACTATGACTACTTGGTTATATGTCATCTTACCTCTATATGATGATCTTGTTACTCTTAGTCCATGATACATCAAAGGAAAATATGTACTATTCGAAGTGAACCTTGGTGTAAACACAATGCTTACATGCTAACTAGTGTCACCTTCTCTAGTCGGTTGTTTTTGGGTTAACCCTTGTCGGCTTAGTCAAGTAGAGTAAGGTGAGGGGGAAAACCTTAACAGGCATGTCAGAGATACAGTAAACTACTTCTCTAATGGAAAAACCTCTTTTTCTCTCAATAAGTCGGGATCCCTCTTCTTCCTTTGAAATGAATAAGTGCTATGCAAACTGAAAATGAAAATGAAAAAAATAAAAAGTAAAAAAATTAAAAATGAAAGATGAATAAGGCGTAAGAAGAGAAAGGCTTCCTACGCAGGGAGGTGATGTAAGTAACTTTGTCAGGGTACTGACCAAGCCCCATGGAAATGGAGCCATGCTTGTGTTCCTATGTGGCTCCACTGGGGTACTGTCTAGGCCTACTGGTAGTGGAGCAACACCAGAGATGAAACTTAGACTCTGACAATTGTACTTCTTGTGCAACTATATACCCCTCAACCCCAATCGAAAAAACTATGTTGCCTTGCCTTGGAATGTGTGTCAATCAACCAAGAGTCTGGCATATGCTACATCTTGCAATCAAGCTAATGTGAAGCCAAGACGAGCTGAGAGTTGAACAATATTTACGGAGGTGTTAGACTTGCTTTTCATGAATAAGGTCCATTCAGAGAGGTGGAGTTCTACCAGTGTGTCGCTAAGTGTTGTAGTAGCTACAACCACCCTCCAAAATTTTTCCTTAGCCTATTTTGGAGCCTCCCTACCAACCTTCATAGTAGCTTTCCTTGCTTTGTCAAGTCCTCAACCTTCAGTGTCTTTCTTACTCAAAGGCAGCTTATCGATTACACTTTTATCTTTTCCCTTTAAAGGTTGCTCAACTAGACTTGGTCCAACTACAAGCTGAGAAACTTCCCCTTGAAAATTGTGCATTTCTGGAGGGCAACCAGCCTTCCCCCCAAAAATTGCACAATCATCTCTGACAGCCTGCTGGGCTCCAGGATTGTACAATCTTGCCAGCCAACCCTGCCAGCAGGATTTGCGCAAATTTTCCTAGCAGTAGGCTGTTATGCCCAGGATTTGCACAAATCTGGTTAGCAGTCAACTGCTCTGCTGAGAAATTTCACAAATCTCCTGGGCAACCAGCCCAGCTCCCAGCCAGAAATGTGCATTTTTCTCCAACAATCGAGTAGTCTCTTGCATTTGCAGATGAGTTGACCGGTTCCCTCCGGGATCGAGAAAAACTAACTTGCATGCATGGGATACTTCTCTTAAGGTAGCATCCAAAAGAATCCCTTGTTTCAAGGATCTATGTTTAGTAGTTGGAGGTTACATGCAAGGATCATTTTAGAAACCTCCCACTAAGGTGTCGCTTCCCCTAGATTTTTGGCATGCATGTCACAACCTCGTTGTTATCAAAACTCATCAACCAGACATTGCAGAGCTCATTCCTCATATCAACCTTGTAGCTCTGACATCCCACATCACATCTAGGAGTAGTCAGCACATTCATCTTAGTTGTTTTGGGGTAAGCTCACCTCCCATGCCTTGTGCTGCATTTCTACCACTCTTTTTGTTTTCGCTTGTGGGAGTACTGTTTGCTTAATTTCTTTGAGCGCTTTCTCTCATCTACATGTATACTAGCTTTTCCTAGATCTGTTTCAGTTTTCATTGCTATCTCACTATTGTCACATGCATGAAACTGTATGGGCGTTCACCCAACCGACGAACTGCCTCACCCACATGCATGTTGATCTGTTTGTTGAATCTTTCTTTCATGTTTTACATGCACTATTAATCACTTTTGCTATCAGTTAGTGTTATGCATTAACTGACTTACCTGCTTTCAGTTTCTCGTCAGCGAGTCGGGCTAACCTTAGCTCGAGCTCTAACTTCACCAAGGCTGCATTGCACAATCTAGGAAAGGAAGGCTCACCTTCCTCTCCAGATCAGATTCACAGTTGGAGAAGCCTTGATGATATTTATGCTCCTTTGCCTTTTTGGATACTTTGAATGTTGCTTCCTTAGGTTCAAACTTTTCTATTCCTACTCTCATCTCATAGGTTGTGAGAGTACCATGCAGCTAGTCCATCTTGAGATCCTCTAAATTAGACATTTCTTCAATAGCTGAGACTTTGTCATTAAATCTCATGGGTAGAGACCTTAATAATTTTTGAACAATCATCTCTTCCTTGAACTCTTCACCAAGTCCTCTAATAATATTAGTTACTTCATCAACTGTAAGGAAGTATTCTATTATGCTTTCATTTTCACTTATTCTCAAGCTTCCAAACCTCATTTTGAAAGTTTGAAGTTTCTCCTGCTTGACTTTGTCATCTCCTTCATGACTCTGATTAAGCTTTACCCACACTTCCTTAGCAGACTTATAGTGAATAATGTTTACAAGTTCTTATTAACTAAGGCCAAAGAGAATGGCATTCTTGGCTTTAGCATTGTTCCTATATAATTGTTTACCATCTGCATTAGTGGGAGGAATATGAGGGACATTGTAGTCTACTAGTACTGAAGTCCAAACATCTACTCCTAGGGAATAAGATATACTTCCATTATTACTTTCCAAAAGGCATAGTTTGTCCCATCAATGACAAGTATTCTACTTTAGTAAGCTTCTTGACTCTCTTTCCTAGACATAAATCCTTATAGATATACCTTCCAATGATTAGACTGTTGCTGAAGGAACCTGGCTCTGATACCAATTGTTGAAATAACAGTAGTTCTATGTGGACTAAAGCACTACCTTTGTCAAGGATTAAATGGATTGGGATAGAAATATATTGAAATCATGATGAATATTTTGGGTATGTAGTATAGTCATGTTCTTGTAGAAATGCCTTGGGAAAATAAGTGATTTTTCTTTTATTTTAGAATGAGGATATTTCGGTAATGGATCTTAGTGTTTCCATTACTGTTGGATATTGTTGGAAATTTTGGATCTCATTGACTCATATATATAGGGTTTGGTTACTCATATGTATTATTGATAATATCTGCATGCATTGGATCTATGCTCCCAGCCTTGGCCTCCTATATATATTGCATTTGTGTCTATGTTGGATTAAATTATTGGAGGTGCATGCATGTGAATAAAATAGACTCGATTTTTTTAGTGTTGTGTTGAATTATTTAAGGTGAAAATAGGTGGATAAAGTAGAATTTTTATTGAAAATGTATGCATTGTATAATGCATTTGAGATATGAATGAATAATCATGGTTTTATAATTGTATGCACACTCTTCATTCACTTGCAGATTTCAAGTTAATATTATATGTGTGGGCAGGGGGGTGCGGTTGCATTTGGAATATGGATAAGTAGGTGATATTTTAGAAGTTTATCCATTTGTATGATGCATTTGGAATATATGTAGAAATAATGATTGTTTTATATGTTTTTACACATGTAATAACAAAAATGATTTTGACTTAGAAGAAAAATGTAGATTGTCACCCATGGTTGTGTAAATTTATTCCAATGGTTTTGCATTTTAATTAAATGAATTTGAAGTATGGTTTATCATATAATATTTATGAAATTTCATTTATTAAATAGTTTTGGCTTTGTACTTGAGAAATGTATTTAAAAGTAAAAGATTAGCTATGGATACAAATTTTCTTGCTACATATGCAAGAAAATGTTTCAGGTCAAGATGTATAATGCGTAGAAGCTAATTAATGGTTTGACACTGAAATGAGAAATGGTAGGGTTTGAATTATATATTTGATGAAAAATTAAAAATCCTTTGGGTTTGATAAATTGATATTTCAGATAATCACGATGTTATATTTTTATCGATGATAGTGTTGTCGGAAAGAATCATGATTTTCACAAATGATAGAGTGATAACTTCTAAACTAATCTCTTTTGTAGCAATCAAAACATGAATTATAACTAATAATATTATGGGTGACAAGGTCATTACATGTAATCATTTTTACATGCAAAGGGAAGGATCATCAAGTCTAGTTTACAATAGGTAACTTATTACGTAAACAACCATGCCATAAAGACACTGTGCTTGAAGAGTTGTTGGGTAATGTGTTTGAGAAACATGACAACATGCTTAATGTAATGGCCTATAATTAATTATTACTGCATGAAATATTTTTCTTCTTTTGTAAAATATCAACAATGGCCAAGGGATGGACTCCCTTATTTCCATTGAGCAACATGTGAACTCCCCCACAAAATGTTTAATAAAATAAACGTTTACTAATTTTTTCCTTCGAGATTTTCAGGGTCTATTAGCATTCATTTATGTTCTTACCTAGTTGATTATATTGATAATATTCTTACATTGCATGACATTGGAAATTACATCACTCATTATTTTTTGATAATCTCTCATTAATTGAACAATGTCCATGATAAGAAGTTGCCACAAAAAAAATTATGGTAACTAGTTGCATTAATGATTATTTGTTACATAATAGCCATACCATTTATGAAATTACTTCACTTTATGATGATTTTAACATTTGACGATCAGTTCAATATATGATAAGTCATTCGTGGGATGCTACATGTTGGTAAAATTTGATAAAAAAATTTAACCCTTTGTATTTTGTACGATGCATACTAAGGGATTTTACAAGTGGTATCGAAGCAAAGGTTATAACACTAGTGTGTGCCGGTATCTGTAAGAACGAGAAGGAATAGAGGTAGGATGCGATTAGATATAATCTCAGGTATATTACGAACAAAATTACATCACAAATTATTCAATAGGTTCCATTTAATTTGAGAAGCATCTTAGTGCTAATGATTGTGTTGAAGAATGATAGTTCTCATGACTACTTTGAATAATAACTGTTTTGATGGATTTGAGTGCTTATGTTGATAAAATATAGTTTGAAATTATATTGAATTGTATTATAATTAAAATTTTGTGCACTCACAAAATAAATGGTGATAATGTATATTAGGATTGAGTACCAGTATTTACATCCATACTTTTATGTTAATGTTGAATGATGCAATGCATTGCTTATGGTTTTGGAAAATAATGAATTCATGTATTGCTTTATCAATAATGAAAACAATGTGATAGTGAAATAGTGTAATAAGGCATGGGTTGTCGATGACATTGTTGATAGCATGCTAGAACATTTTGAAATCATGAAAGAACCCTCTTGAATGTTGAGAATATGTAATGAGACAAGTGGTAGGACTTTTTGAGTAAAAGGATGCTTAGTATGAGCATAATGGCTAATAGTTGATTGTATCTTGTTAGGAAATTACCTTGAATGTTGATTGAATTTATGATACTTTGATGCCATTATCTACTTAGTATATTGCACTATCCTCCTATGAACTAGCACGACACGATACCATACATTTTGTTAAAAGCATTAATGACATCATTCTTGTTAAATGAAATGCTAACATATTGTATGTGATCCATCAACAAAATATTAGACTTGTCCCTGAAGGTATATTGAAATAAGTTATTGAAATATCTGTCATTCTTTTTCTTGTTGAAGATTATTGCTAGAGTTGTAAACATTCTGATGGTTGTAGTTCATTCTCATATTATTGGTTTAATGGTGACAATACATTTTTTGAATTTAAGTTTTTTATTGGCTTCTTAGTTACTAATACCCTTTTATGATTTAAGTCTTATATAGGATTTTATGTGAATTAATATAGTATGTAAGAAACTATGAAGGTTACTAGAGTGGAAATCTATTTAACCATGTGTAAGAATGACTATAATTTTTTGAGCATTATAAAGAAATAAGATCATGATAATAGTAGTGCCTTATGAAAGTGGTTGATTTAATATAAACACATTATTATTTCAATAATAAAGGAAAATGTTTATGTCCTTTATATGAACATGCATAAATGGTAACTAGTGTGAAAAGGGAAGAAAAGATTGTTTGATAGTTTAATCCATGTTCTACAAACTTAATGATAAAACTAGTAGTAGTAAGGAGTTGGTAATTACATTTAGCATTCAAACTTTAGGCATAACAATGTAGTTCTACAAGTTGATGATTCAGTGATTTTGTTAGTATGAATGATTCCGGATACATCATGCCTCTAACAAAATGTTGCATTTTCATCCTTTAGAAATCCATCTAGTATGTGTGACTATTGTTGGTGACACTACATATTAAACCTAATCAGTTAGGTCCATCATGTCATGGAATTTTGGTGTCTTCATTTTCATTTCCAAACAAAATATAATGGAAATTTGAATTGGTTGGCATTACTAATTTTCCTTCACCAGAAGAGTCCGTGTGATTGAATTCAACTTATTAATGCTGGATAATGACTCATCGCTGGACACATATGCGTGGAAATGAAACATGATTTTTCATTAGTCAAAACTATAGTGAATACTAATGTTTGGATCATAGTGAGTATACCTCTTAGAAGGTCTTGTTCCCTTAATTCTTATGGAAAACATCCATGTGAAAATTTTCTATGTTTTAATTCCCTTATATGTATTGTTTGAAGGATGTATCCTGATTTTATATGCTTCTTAATGCATGAAAATTGTTTGTGTAAGTCAAACATTCACATGAACAATATGTTATTACCTTGTTAAGGTATTGAGAAAAAATGATGCACCTTGAGTATACTTTGTAGGATTTTGTGAATGTAAATAACATAATTTTGTAAAGAGTATGGTTTTATGAAGTGTGGTTGTGACAAATGTTGCTAATATGATTAAGCAATGGTAGATGAATGACAACATGGTGACATCTCTATGACTCTAGAAACACATAAATTAGGAATTAACGGAAGGTAAGAGGGTTCCAGTATGATTTGTGACTGAAAATGTGAAGATCTAATGTTTAGCATTATGCAAACATGACATGAATGATTTGTGCATACACGAAATAATGATCTTTTTATAGAATTCATGTCGATTATTATGTGGGAAAATTGAAATGAACACCACTCATGTGAAATGAGATGTAAGTCATTATTCCTTTGAATTGTTGGATTTTGGGGGACACTCTGATTGAAGGCCAAAACCATAAGGAAGTTTGGGTAATGGGGTCTGAAACTTTTCAAGGAATTATGATCTAGTAGGATTCAAGTTGTTAAATTGGAAAATGCTTCAAGGAAACATTCAATGATAATGGAAATCAAATTTTAACTTCGAATTTTTATTATTAAAATGTAAGGATTCAAAAATAATGTCATGACAATGTGATAAATCTGTTTCAAAATGAATTTTATGATTTTTCTAAAATGATACGTGGTTGAAAATCCAAAAAGTGAAAAGTAAATATTTATTTTGTTGGTAAAACATAAAGTTTTTATTTATTATTATTTTTGGAAATATTAGAGAAACCACAACATGAGATTTTAACTTCCTAACTGCCATGAAATAGTGAAAATTAGTTATGGTCCTAGAAAGGACAGGAAATATCCTCCATTTTTCCAAGAGGGATAACTCTTATTGGCTAATATGACCATCAAAATCTAACATGACTCGAGATAAATGTCATGGGTGGAATACCACCAAAGGCTAAGATGATTGGAGATAAATGTCATGGGTGGAAGATGCATGAAAATGAATGTGGGAGATAAAGGCAATTTGAATTTAAAGGTTCCAATGGGAGATAATGACTGGACCTGTACCCAAAACTAGTAGGACACTACTGGGGTTAAGGAGGTGTGAATCTGTGAAGTTTTTTTTATCATTTTCATGGCAAGGAAGAATCTTACCACTCAAGGAGGAAATACTGGAATGGTAGTTATAGAGCGACCTCTGTTGTATTTCCAATAATTCATGATACCATACTTGTGGGTGCCTTAGTAAGGCCTAAGACAATATGTAGTTATGGCTACTTTGATCGCTTTTTGTGATTAGAGAACTATATGCTCTCTAAGTACTTGTAGAGGTACTATGATAAATTATTGAGAGTTAAAAAGATTATTTGGAATTGCATAAATGATTAATAATTGAAAATATTATGATTAAAGATAATGTGATTACGATTGAAAAATAATAATTGGATTCATTATTCATATGCCATGAGGTGCTTTCCAAGGAGGTTGTAAACCACTCAATGTGCTTGCTTCCATGCTGATGAACCACTCTTAGAGTGCTTGCCGCAACTGATAAACGATACTTGATTAAAATATTATGTTGAGTGGCCATGGTTCCCAAGAGTATTGGCAAGTAGAAATCATTTTTTTTCTTGAAGACTTTGTTTTTGTTGTTACTGAATTAAACAATGGCTATAGGAATGGAAGTAAAATTTGAATATTTTCATAGCCCTCAATATTTAGAGTTACTATTAAAACATTATTTCTTTTACTTATTGGTATTTTCTAAAAATAAAACCTCCATTTTGAAGGGGAAGAATCCCCTTTCGGTTCGTTACTAAACTATCATGACTAGAGATAAATGTCATGAGTGAAAGATGATCCATAAAGTAGATTGTGGGAAATAAAAGAAATCTAAATGAAAAGACAAAGTTCCAGCAGGAGACAAAGATTGGACAAAAATATAATGATAACGAAAGGAAGAAGATATGAACACCAAGGAAAATGTTATTTCTAAGGTTGGGACAATGCAATAACCCTAGAACCTAATTCCACCCTAAAAAAGAGCTCGATAATGTGATTTTAGTTTGATGTTTCTTCAGGCTTCTTCGATCATTAACCTAGAAAATTACTGAGCCTTAGGTGGAAAGCTCCACTACAATTTGGAATAAAGGTGTCATTTTTATTTACTTGATACATGGAAAATATTATTGGTTCTTATAGTTTTCAAAATATTTAGTTTTTAGTTGGTGGCATTAAGAGACAGTCCTTAGCCATTAATGTCAAGAAAATAAAACAAAATAATGTCAAAAAAAGTGAAAATCATTGGCCAAGGAGAGACAAGATAATTATTAGGTTCAGAACATCGATGAGAAGCAAGGTAGAACCTCATCCCAAGAAATCAATAAGAGGATGTAGGCACATTCACTTAGGGGAGGTTGAAACAGTTGTCAACCTCCATGCATTCATTGTTGTCACAGTCACGCTTACGTTCTCCACTCTGAGACAATGGAGCATACTATTGAGGCACACTGCTTGGAAAATATTTGTTTGTTCGGAGCTCATTATTGTGGATTCACCAAAAAATATGAGGTTATAGATGAGGAGATAAAAATTCTTTTCCAGAGCACAAATTTGGTCATCCCACCTTATTTGGCCACTGCCACTGAATTTGTGAAGGATAAGGAGAACCAAACATTATTGTTTCTCTCTGTGTGAACTCTTACTCTAGAAAACCTAACAATGAAGGTTTTTTTTTTGTTAATAGAGGAATCGACAACTAGAGCAGCCTCGCAACTTGCATTACACGGGGTCGATTCTAACCGCTACCACTATAACCCTTGGGAAACTGCGCCCGCCCCTCTTCACAGCTCCGGGTTAGTCTGGGGGAATTGAACTCGTGACCTTTAGTACGGAGCCTGCCTTTCTAACAAACTTCACCACGTTGTGATTACCAACTTGCCTACCCCCGTGGGGCTACCTAACAATGAAGGTTAGTGCCATTGTTCAATTGGATATTCCTTGGCTCAAGGCCCTATGAGATCCAACAAGCTCATTTCTACTTCTTTGACAAATTATACATTACTAAATCCAAATTTTCCTCTCATTTCGACTACCAATAAATAGTGTTCAAGCTTAGCTGTAGACAAGGACTAAATGGCTTGGGACAAGTGATTTTTGAGATTGTGATGAATATTTTGGGTAAGTACTAAAGTCTTGTTCTTGCATAAATGCCTTGTGAAAATAAGTGATTTTGCTTTTATTTTTGGAAGCAAAAATTTGTGGTAATGAACCTTATTGTTTATATTAGTGTAGGATATTTTGTCCTTGATTTTTTAGATCTCATTAACTAAGATCTGTAGTTTTTGGTTATTCATGTGCCTTATTGACAAAATCTTCATGGGTTATATTTATGCTCCCAATCCTAGCCTCCTATATAACTTGCATTTGTGTTTCTATTGTTTTGAATTATTGGAGGTGCATGCATGTGGATACAATACACTTGATTTTGTTTGTGTTCTATTGAATTATTTAAGGTGCATGCAAGTAGATAAAATATGCTTGCTATTGAAATTCTATACATTGTATAATGCATTTTAGATATGGATGAATAATCATGGTTTTATGATTGCATGTACACTCTTCATTCACATGTAGATTTCATGTTAATCTATGTGTGTGTGTGTGGGAGGGGTTTTTAATTTGGAATATAGATAAATAGGTGATATTTTATAAATGTATGAATTTGTATGATTCATTTGGAATATGAGAAAAAAAATGATTATTTTATATGTTTTTATATGGGTAATAACAAAAATGGTTTTGAATTAGAAAAAATAAGTAGATTGTGACCCATGGTTTGCAATAAGAAGAATAACTAGAAAACAATAACATGATTGTGTAAATTTTTTCCCATGTTTCTACATTTTGAATAAATGCATTTAAAGTATGGTTTAGCAAATAATAGTTATGAAATTGAAAGTATTAAATAGTTGTGGCTTTGTACTTGATAAATGCATTTAAAAGTAAAATAATAACTATAGATACAACTTTTATTTATGCATGTGCAAGAAAGTGTTTTAGCCTAAGAAATATAATGCATAGAAGATTATTAATGGTTTGACAAATAAATGAGAATTGGTAGATATTGAATTATATATTTGATGAAAAATTCAAAATCCTTTCAATTTATAAATTGATATTTTAGATAATCATGATGTTATATTTTTACTAATGATAGTGTTGCAGGAAAGAATCATAATTTTTGCAAAGAATGGAGTGATAGTTTCTAAACCAATCTCTTTTGTAACAATCAAAATACGAATTATAAATAATATTATTATGGGTGACGAGGACACTACCTATAACCATTGTTACATGGAGAGGGAAGGACCATGTGCACTTTACAAAAGGTAACCTCTTGCATAAATAACCATGGCAGGAAAACATTGTGCTCAAAGAATTGTTCGACAATGTGTTTGAGAAACCTAACAACATGTTTAATGTAATGGCCTTTAATTAATGATACTTGAATGAAATATTATGTTTCTTTTGTAAAATATCAACAATGAACAAGGAATAGACTCTTTTGTTTCCATTGATTGATGGGTAAATTCTGTTATGAAAAGTTTAATAAAATTTATGTTTGTTGTTTTTTTCCTTCAGGGTTTCGACAATATATCTTTGTTAATTTATGTTCTTTCCTATTTGATTTTCTTCATGATATTGTTTCCTTGCATGACATTAGAAATTACATCATTCATTATGTTTTAATAAGCTCTCATTAATTTAATGATGTTAAGCTATAATATAAAGCATTATGTTAACCAGTTGCATTAATGATTATTTATTTACACAAATACCATACAAAATTTTGTAGTTACTTCACTTTATGATGATTTTAACATTGGATGATTACTTAAGTATATGATAAGTCATTCTTGGGATGATATATGTTGGTAAAACTTGATAAAAAATTTAACCCTGTGTATTTTGTACAACAAGGGATATTACAATAACATCTTGGAAATTAAATAAGTATATTAATGTATTCTATCAATTTTGGTGTGTGATATCATTATCGGATCAAAAGAAATCCAAGCATGACTTCTTCTGTTTTTCTAAACTTTATTGTGTTACAAGCATCAATATTCTTGATTTACATGTCTCATTATTGTCCTTTCTGCACTTTGAAGGAATTTCAAAGTTAGACCTTGTGCTACGTATTATTGGGTTGCTGAGAATAATTTTGTAATTATCAATATATAAAATAAAACAACAGTGTCAAATAGACATAAATAACCACTTTTAGTTTGTAATCTTTATAATAAAAAACCTTTTCAATACTAAACATTGTCCTTTCTCTTTAGATAAAGAAATATGGTCACCTAACTCCTTCTTGAATACAATCAATCTCATTTATGTCACTCTTCTTTCGACAAGCGAATTGAGAAATTAAAAAAAATTCAATTTGACCAATAAAATTCTCGTTGGAACAATATGCCTAGAGATAAGAAATTCATCTATTTGTTTTTTCTTTTTTAAACTTTTAATATGAATTCTATTTTCTTTAAAAGGTTAATATGGAAAGTAATATATCTTAATAAAATCATTTTAACCTGTAATGTTATTTCATTAATAGAAAATTGTGCAATTTATGTTAGTGAGTATGCATAATACGAAATTACTGAAAAATAATATTTATTAAATCATAAAAATATAAAAATATTTTTTATAATATTTTCTTAAAACAAATTTTTGTTTTAAGTTTAAATAAGGTTTTGATTGTATATTTTTTCAGTAAAAATTTAAGTGTTTCATGTTTGTAGTGCTTGACTTATTGGAACTTAGGTTCTAAGAATATAATATTAATATTGTTTGATTCACTTGGATTATGTTTAGATGATAAAATTGTTATATAAATTTATAGTTAAAATAAATTTAAATTTAAAAATATATTAATTTTAAAACAATAAAATTTTAATGTAAATTTTCAATAATCATAATATTTAAAACTAATCTACATGATAGTTTTATTTTTTTTTTCTTTTGAAATGAACTTACATTCTCTAATGAATTATAGAATTAATTCAAAAAGAAACTTCTCATTAAATTAATTGCCAATTTACCTATATTAAAGAAGTGAATGAAATTCCCTATAATTAATGATCATGGAATCTCATTTAACTTTGGAAACCTCATTTGACTTTGCTTGACACCTTTTAACATATTAGGTAATATATGTGTTTATTGTGAAATACATGTTTTTATTGTGATTTTATGGAAGAAGTAAATTAAAATTTAATATTATTGTTATAGACATTGTTGACCTATAAAAATATATTTACATCATTATAATTATTTACATCATTATAATTATTAAACATTATAAAAAAATACATCATGTTTTTTTCTGATTTTATGGAATAACTAAATAAAAATTTAATATTATTGTTGTAGACATTGTTGACGTATGTATAAAAATATATTTACATTATTATAATCATTAGACATTATACAAAATATATATTTTTTATTGTGATTTTATTGAAGAAGTAATTAAAATTTAATATTATTATTATAGATATTGTTGAACTTATAAATATATAATATTTATTATATAATCATTAAACATATATATATATAAAAGAAATAAATTATTATTAATTTTTTTTAAATATTTAATAATAGTGATTATATTTAACTTTATGAATAATTTAAGTTGATTTTAAAAATTTTAAAATAATTATAAAAAAATCAATATAAACCAACAAAACTTTGAAGGAGAACTATATTCCAACAAAACTTTGAAGGAGAACTATATTCCTTTTAAAGATACATGAAAATATGTGAATTATATAAATGGACATGAGGTGGTGTGGCCAAAGAAGAACCATTGGACACATGAAGATAAATGAATTAAGAAAAAATGGATACATTTGTAATTAATAATAGTATTTCTATTCCACCTAATTTTATAGTGTGCTTTTGAAGGATGAGAAAATTTCAATCCTTAATTAACATCGAAGTGCAAAACTTGCCAAATTGGTCATTAAACTTCTTGATTCTTAACTTAAAAATTAATTATAACCCATAAAAATCTACCTTTATATTATTCACCGATAGTCTCATTAATAAACAAACCTTTAACACAGCGGTATATATATATATATATATATTTTCCTATTGTCTCGTTTATCAGACGTGATATGGATTGATTAGCACGTAATATAAAACATATGGATTGACTTGCACGTAATATTCATTAACGAGCAACCATTAATTTAAGTCACATAAGATAACACCCCTCTGATCAATCACATAGCGAAGGGGACCACAGGATACAAAGAGAACAAAGTTCATAAAAAGAGAGATTTTACATGCCTTGCCGTTTGGATTTTATCAAATCTTCAACGAATGATTACTTAATACACACGGATCTAAGAATTTTGATTTTAGTAACTAATCAAGAAATGCATGTTGCTTTCAAAATTATCTTAATGTCAAGACATAAGCAATGATGGAATCAACATGCCTTCTTGGCGAATTGAATATTTTTTATTCAATTGCAATTCAGTTGCAATTCATATAAGAATAGAGGTCCAGTGTTGCAATTGGACCACGAATTTATGTTACGTGTGCATCTCAATTACTTTTTTTTACGTGGAAATGTTTAATTTGCCATCCTCATTATGTTCATATATATTGGGCTATTTTACGTGCCATCCTTATTCGGAATATAATAAATATAGAATAAAGTTTATAGTTTACTGTGATTAATATTTAGAATGTTCAAATTTAAAATAATGAAATAAATACACAATATTTATATTTTATTTGGGTAACATCATAAGCTATAGTTAACAAGTATTTATAAGATGTTCAAATTTACAATGGACATAAACGCATATGTGTGCCATTTGTTATTTGTATATATGTTTTATTGCTGTTTTAAAACAATAATATTTGTAAATATATATTAAAAAACATTCTCATCTCAATTCTAATTTCCACTTAGATATATGGAAAGGCCAAAGGGATTATAAGATTGGGTAAAGGATTTTAATAGTTTCAGTTCACATATATTAAATAATTGTCGTGATAATAACGGGATGAAGCGTATTAGAATGTTGGTAAGTATCTTTCGTTATATCAATTTCGGCTGGAGTAAAACAAGATAACAGATTTACTTTCCAAAAAAGGAATTGATAAAAATTTAAATAAATTGTAGAATTGAGGCTTCTGTGATCCATCATATTTATAAGAAGATTTCGTCGTAAATCACATTAGGTAAGACATTTGCCGACGTGTTTCGAACCAACCAGTGTGGTTCATCGTCAGGACAAGTTAAAGAAATAGATCTAGCTCAACATGTTAAATAGTAGAGATTCCAATGGCTAAATTTAACAACTAAATTTGACTAAATGAGCCATGTCAAAATTAATTAAATATTATTAATATTATGATATTATTATTAATATTTTAATATTATTATTGTTATTATTAATAT
>APFE030442838.1:156968-174713 GCA_000404065.3 Pinus taeda | reverse complement strand
TTAAATTATAAATTAATAATAATAATATTAACAATATTAATAATAACAATAATAATATTAAAATATTAATAATAATATCATAATATTAATAATATTTAATTAATTTTGACCTGGGTCATTTAGTCAAATTTAGCCGTTGGAATCTATGGTCTGACTATTTAACATGTTGAGCTAGATCTATTTGTTCAACTTGTCCTGACGATGAACCACACTGGTTGGTTCGAAACGCGTCGGCAAATGTCTTACCTAATGTGATTTACGCCGAAATCTTCTTTCAAATAAATTCTAATTTTTTTTGGATTCATGATTAATATTGATGGCATTAATTACTCATAATAGGTTTTTTTTGGTAAGACTCGACATAATTTTAGAGAAAATGTGAAATAAAAAATGAATAGCAATAACAAAGTGAAGGCAAATTATTCATTTTTGAAGGCTTAAGAAACACTATGTTAAATAGTAGTAATTAAACTGGATATTAAGAACTCAGTGTTGTAAGGAATATATTACATATGATACTTTTCCATATGCAAATGATGTAGTAATAGAAAGAGTAAAATACTTATAAGAAGAGTTTCGGCCAAAATCACATGAAGAAAACCTTTGTCGACGCGTTTCTAACCAACCAATGTGGCCAATGTGGTTCATCATCACTACAAGTTGAAGAAACAGATGTATGTTAAATAGTCTGAGCAAAGCCTCCAATGGCTAACTTGACCAATGGCTAATTTTGACTTAGAAACCAGAGTCATAAAATCACTTTTTATAATTTCAAGGAAGTTAGTTATATTCGGTGACCATACCTTTAAAATATATATAAAAATATAAAAAAATAATAATTTTAATTGGTGTTTAAGTTAATAAATAGTAAAAAAAGTATCATTTAATAAATAAAAATTATAAGTTATTTGTAATTTAAATGGGATTTAGTTATATGAAAGACTTTTTTTAATACTTGAGAATGTACTATTTTTTATTAATATGAAGAAAAAGTTTATTGGTTTGTTTGTTTTTTATAGGGAAAAAATCAATATATCCATATTAAATAAATATGAAATTAACCATAAATTCAATTATATATATCTTTCTCTAAGTGTTTTTCATGTAATAGTAAATGAAAACTACAGCAAAGTTAAGCAACCATGAAATTATTTTACCGATTACATTGGCTACAGAGTATCACAACAGATACAATGTTTCGGTTAATTACAATTCAAGAAAATCGACAAAATATGGTACCCAATATGTGACACAAAATCCCATGGTTAATTACAATTCGAGATAGGCCACAAAATACGATACCCATTGCTTAACACCGAAACCCATGACAGTGAGAAGCCATTACAGCTAGAAAGGATTTTATAACCATGGTTATTCATTTTCATACCACAATACCATATGGTATTGTGGTATTTTATTTGATGATAGATTTCAAAAATATTTTAAAATTTGATTGTGAAATACAAATTTTTTATTTAACTCATCAAACTTCAAAATATTCTTGAAATCTATAACCAAATTAAAATCAACTATACAATTTTGGCTTCTGCAAACTTTATTTCAGACAAACCCCGTCTGCAAACTTATTTTCACACAAGCCCCCACGTGAAGTTAACTACGGAACAACAGGCTGAATGAATGAACTGAGTTATTCAAACAGCTGGAAACAAACGTACCAAGTCCATTCAAATTACAATTACCGATGGCGATGAACAAATTCGTTATCACCACCTTCACCTTTTCTAAGCAAACGGTTGTAGTAACGGTGCCTAAACAGTAGACGATAGAGGAAGGGAATGATGCCTGTGCACCCCTCCATTTTTTGCTTTCTTATTTTCATTCCAAACTGCCCTGCTCAACTTCTTATTCTTCTATGCACACCACTCTACTTATGAAGCAATACTAACAACTGATGCTCTGAAAATCTGTAATAATATTTTTGAAGTTAATAGGGCCGCCTGCTTCCTTCCTGCAACAATTTCAAACCTGTCCTCTCTTCTAAATGTATGCCTATTTCTCTAGTGAAAGCGTAAGGTTATGAAATGGATTTATAGAAATGAAGGTGGAATCCTGTTTGATAAGAACACAGGAAGAGTTAAGCGTGCACGGATGGCAGTGTAGTCTTCAACGATTTACTTAACCAAATTAGAGTCTTTATCCAACCAGCTGTACAACTTGAAGGCATATAATCTTTATACCTAACATTATCTTGATGAAGCATCATTATTATTAAAATGGAGAGGAATATCATCCAAGTATATAATTCATCAATGTGGGGCCTTGAGGCTTGGAGTTATCACTACACACGCCACGTTGTTGTGTTTGAACTTATCATTGCTGTGAGCACACTTTACCAATACAGTGGTCAAAGCACTAAACTAGCACGGAATTCTATGAATATTGGCATATTCATTGATATATGGTTATGGACAATTTGTGTCCCCATCGAACATTAATGTCATCCATAATATGATTTAAAAATCTTTTTATTCATAGAACACTATATAATTTAAGGTGTCAGATGCCTCCAAAAAGGGTATTCTTTTCCTGCATTGATTTGATTGTTTAGTTTATTGAGATATATCTATGGTATTTTAATGTTTTTTAAATGTTTATAGATAGGCTTCGGGAGGAATCAACCCTGCTTTGAAGAAAAATGTTTAATTATTAATTTTTAAGGGTTCATCCACATATATATATTTAATTTTTAATTTATTTTTTAAATATGTATAAATAAAAAATAAATAAAATAGGTTAATTTTAAAATATTTTAAAATATTAATAAACAAAAAACATGTTAGGATTCATTAACCCAAAATAATTTCATTCTAAATTAGGTATTATTTAAATTTGTTTTTTTTTTAATCTTTTTATACTCGTGGTTTTGGGAAGGATATAGAAATTTTTATTTAGAAAGGAGTTGTTTTTAGTGCGACTTTTTTGGAGATTGTGGAATCTGGCGGAAAAAATTGAGGTTAAATCTTGATTTGTATTATTTAAAATGGTTTTTTAACTGCATATTTGGATTCAGCACCCTGAAAAACCCCTGGGACGCTTTGATTGTGCAGAAATTAGCTATCAAACTTGCGATTTCAATAAATTGCTGCTGGATTTTGACCGGAAAAACCCACCGGAAAAGCTTCCAAAAAGTCTCTTTAAAGACAACTCCTTTAGAACATATGTTAAACATATATATATATATATATGATCTGAGTGGATGTTGGTGACTCCCTGCATATTCCATTTGGACCCACCACTCTCTCTTTCAGTCCCTTAGTTTGCTAAATTTTAGCAGAATTTAATATTTTTGGCATTTTTTCGGGTTTTGGAGTTCCAGAGCCATTTTGAGGCCCTAAACGACATTTTTTGGGAAAACTGAGGCAAATATGAGTTCTAACAAATCTCATGTTTGCTTTTCACTTGAAAGTTTTTGTTCTCGGATAGATATTTCTAATGAGGTATTGTGCGCATCAAACAGAGATCATATGCCAAAGTTACTACCCCGAGAAGTTGATATACTAATTTACCCAAACGAGCCATAGTTTTGGCGCTTCATCTCCTAGGGTTAGGTTTCTGGATGTTTAGGGTTTTGCATTGTTTCTCAATAATAAATAGGCCTTCAAGCCTCATTGTAACACAGTTGAGAGGCATGTAGCCTCCACATCTCATGTTAGAGATAAGCTACCATTGCCCGAGCTAGTTTATTTCCATTATGTTTGTAAGCTTATATTAGTATTTGATATTAATGAAATGAAGTGTTATTTCTATTGCATCTCTGTAATTATGGTTATATCTATAATTTGTTGTGTTCCTGTTTAAGTTTAGATCATTATATATGAACTATTGTATATGATTTAGGGTAAAAGTAAGAAAATTATATTAATTTGATGGTGATAGTCAAGAATTCAGAATAGATAGTTTTAAAGCTAGAAATCTTAGCTCTAAGTTATATTGATTTAATTTCAGAATATATTTATCATTCTCTAATTTATATTATTCATGAAATAAAGAGGTAATAAGAATAAAATCATAACATGAACACAAGCTTATAAAAGATTAAATGGATACGTCTATTATCCAATAGAAAAGGCTAAGGATATATATATGGAGAGAACTTGATCCTCTTCCATGGGATGGATTCTTGACTTCTTTTGTGCATGTATGATTGTCTCCTTATTCTATGAGCAAAGTATTTAGAGAAGGAATGTTCTATCTAGAAAAAGAGGACTTCAAGAATTTTGGTGTGATTCCAACAGGTAACTTTACTATGAACGGATATATGATGGATGGCGTGACCACAAGCCTTTATTTATAGGGAAAATAATGGTGAAACCACTTTGACATGGTCTTTCTAGTTGTTAAATATGAACATATCAAGGCTAAGAATAATAATAAGGATTCAACATGGCCCACATACTTCTTGAACTTCTTCGATGTCTTATTCTGATACATGAAGTAATTACTCCTCTAGATCATCTTCTTCTTCAATATCATCTTCTTTCAATGCATTAAACTCTGTCAACCTTCCTCTTGGATCATATCTAACAACACATGACCAACTCCCTCTACCTAGAGCATCTGAGTAAAATACTTGTTTGCATTGGATTGGAAGAACATCGCGATATGGTCTTAGCTCAAATGACCTTTTATTAACCATGGTAAATCCTTTATCATGTTGAATAAAAAATCTATCAAGATCAAATTCATTCATTTATAGCCTATACCATTTAACAACAAACAAAACCAATTTGAAGGATTTAAATTCACAGTTAAGTATGTCATCCAAATATCCATAGTATTGATTTTCAGGGACTTGTGGATCTGTGTCACTTATAGAGGAAACATTAGTGACCTAGAAGATTTTACTTATACCCCAATTAGAAGTTTTCCCCTTTTCATCCAACTTTTTGATGTGAAACATATGATTGTTGTACCACATAGCCTTGTGGTGTCTCAACTGCAATATGCCAAACATAGAATGAAAGGAATTTCCAATTAATAAACATATTTATATAAATTGGAAAGTATTTGAAAAAAAAAACATATTCTTCATTCACATTAATAATTTATAAAATAACTTAATAAAATATTGTAGGGTGAAAATGCATGCTTTCCTGTTTATCTTTCAGACCATTTAATAAATCAATTTCCCTCTATGTAATATTGGTATATCCTTTGTGATGAGTTTCTATAACCAATGTAGACACCCTTCTCATGATAGCCTACCATCACATTGTATACATCTTTCAAACCATACCTTCATTGAGTCAAGATTGTTTGCAATGCACATATGTAGTGCATCCCAATCTTGACCAACTTTATCAGAAATTTGTAATTCACCAATAAATATTATTTCCATGGTCAATATTAATAATTGATGAAAGAATAAAAATTAAATAAGTATGATACAAATGAAAATGAAAAGTTAGATGTATTATAAGTCTCCACAATTATTTGATTACCTCTCACTTTTCTTATTCTACCTTTCCCCAATAGGAGCTCCCCTTCAAACATTTTGATGGAGTTCACATCCCAAATGCGGTCCACATGCATATTTGTTGCCAGTTTAGGAATATGCTGACTACTATACACTATGGATTGATATACCATATATCCATCCACCATAAAACCCTTAGGACATGCTATTTTTCTAACAAAAGACTTCAATGATTTTAAGTGCCTCTCCACTGTCCACATTATCCTTGTGTAGAAGTCCACACAATTCGCTCTCCTCAACTTGGCATATGAGGTAGTGTTCTTGTCCATTAAAAAATGTTGGAGGCAGATACTTTTGTATTTTACAAATTGGCCAAGGAATTTCTCTCTTCTAATACTTTATATCTTCTTTATGGATTTATTTTGATGACAATCATCTATAGATGACATAAGAAAATAACATGTTTCAACAAAACATAATATATTACGTTACAAGTAAATAATGTCGTCAAGTTGAACAACAAATTGAAAAACCACTTTACATATAAATTGTCACTTAGCTCATGTGTTTTACAAAATCATAAATAAGTTGTTTGAATTTGTTGTTGAAGTCATCTCGACAGAGATAGAGGTAGAACATACTGTAACAATAAAAGGAAACGTTATTTCTTTAATCCAAAGTAAACAAAAGAAACTATGAAGATGCATACCAATATAGAGATATATATAGAAAAATAATTATCTTAATGAAGGTATGCCAATGATGTTTTTTTACCCCCACCAAATTCATCTTTCTTTGTGAAGATATTATTTATGTTTGAAGAAAAAACTGCAAGAGTTTAATTCTTTGAATGATATCTTTTACATCATTGGTTTTCTTCTTTATTAATAACCATGGAAGACTATTTCTGTCTCCATCACTATTTGATCAGATCTCACTTTTAATTGCATGATTGACTTCCTGAATGTCATTACAAATTTGGATGATTTTTTCTTTATCCATCCTACCATCTATGATTCACCATAGTGTTTCTGTCACATTCTTCTCAATATGGATTGTATCAAACATATGAACTATTATAAGGCCTTCATAATAGGGAAAATTCATTAATTGATTGGGATAATGTTTGATTTCTCATGGAGCCCCATTATTAATACCTTCACAACTTTGATGAATCATAGAATAAATCACAATAATAATTATAAAATATGGTGAAATAAAATATATAAAAAATAGAATTAAAAACATTACATATATGATACATAAAAAGCTGCATAGCTTAATTATTTATGTTATACTCCAACTTCCATAGATGAGGTGTCATTCTTCGTGGTTTAAACCAATCTCTTGTTTCCCATTGTAAAGATGTTTTTCAGTAGTGTGATACCTAAGGTTATTAGAGAGGAAGTGCCTATATTCATAAAACACCTCCTTTCCTAAAATTTTTGAATGACGAGGTTTCATCTTAAGATCATAAATTGGACATCCAAATTTACCCTTTGTTTGAAGACTTGTAAGAGGGGGATTAATGTTAATTATATGAAGGGATTATTTTAAAAATATGCATGATATATTCAAATAATTATATATTATTAAAGTGTAATATTGGAATGTTACATACCACAGAAATGTGTTATTCCTAGGGCATCATGAATTTTCCATACAAGTATTCCATGGAATTGAAATTTCCTCTGCTTTATTAGTTTATAGATGCCATTCGTAGTGATGTCATCCCATAAATTTAGTAACTCATCGATAAGAGGATCGATATATACATTCGTATAATCAACTTGGCACTTACCTAATTGTTTGAAACTACACACCATTACTACCATGATATGTATATATATATAAGTAAATAAACATAGATATTATGAAACAAACAAGATAAATGAAAATATTATATTTGAAAACTTAATGTAAATAAATACATGGAACAATCATTGTCAACATTATGTGCTCGCTCTTTATTGACATTCAATACTGAAGGTTATTGTTAATGTTGGAAATACTGAGAGGGGGGGTGAATCAATATTTCTTTTTATTTTTTTTAGTTATTACCAAAAGCGTATATATATATGGAACACAGAAATCAACAGCTGAAATGAATGCTTTTAGTAAACAAAACATAGTGCAGTGAAATAAATACAATATAAGTATATATCTGATTGTGATTAGTTGCCAAGCTCCAACTTGGACTTCAGTGAGGCTCCAACATCCAGAGCACCAACTCTGTTTTGCAATGGTTCTACACTTAGGAGCACCAACCCCTAAGGACATCAGTCCTGGTCAGTTCTGAGGCTCCAATCTCTTGGGCTCCAACCCAACCTTGGTATAAACTGGTATGCTACTAATCTCTATTCATCTAAGGTTCTCCTTCACTTCTACCCTCCTGCCTCGATTGCCTCTGGTGCTTCTGCTGCCTCTACTGCTTCTGCTACCTCTACCGCTTCTACTGCCTCTACTGCTTCTGCTACCTCACCCTCTAGTTCTTCAACACAACAACAACTACCACAGTTCTTTGTTTTTACTGTTTTATTCATTCCCATGCCTTTGTCCATTTGTTTCCACTTACGCTGCCTCTTAGGCTTCCTCCTTGGTCACTGCGGCTTCCTATACATTGTGCAAGTTTTCTGACTTTCTGAGGGCACGTAGATTCATTAGAGAGGTCCAGATAATCCACGGAGAACACATCTTCCCAGTTACAATTGTAACAGTGCTCCTTTGACAGTGATTGTAGGAATACACAGAGTTTTCCAGTTTAACGGAGGTGTTATGCCCCAATCGCAATCTCCATCACCTTGATACACCCCATGTAACTGATTCTCATCCTTCTGATTCATCGGAATAGTTATCATAGGCCTTTTCGCCTAAAAACCCCACACAACCCCAAAAAATCGACTACACAGGAAATATGTGCGAAACAATCGAGAAGACTAAAGGGGCAGACTCCAGGGTATATTACACTTGTGTCTATATCTATATTGGGTCCGTACTTAAATCACAATCAGCGATTCGTGACTCCCGAGGGTCCTTTATATATCGGACCCATTACACCGCCAATGGCTGATGACCGATCCACCACTGGACGTGATATTATATTAAGTCAATTGTGATATTGCATCAGGTCCGCATATATATATATATATATATATATATATATATATATATATATATATATATATAATATATATATTATATTATAATTATATATATATATATAATATAAAAGATATCGTTATCAGTGATCGCAAGAAAAGGGCCACTTAACACTATATTACCTCCACTCCAAAATGCTGATGTGATACTCGCTATTGGTGATCACAATGGTCCACTGGACATATTGTAATGCTGTTCCGGAAGTGCTGATGCGATATGAGGTGCCGGACCTGATATGACTCACCGCTCCCATGTATAAAGTTTGAAGTCTGATTTCCGCCTCCGATATTGTATTTGCCTATGTACATGCCTTGGCCTCCATTTGCGCCTCCGATAGTGTTAAACACATAGCTATGGGCTTTCTCTCCGCTGATAGTGTATATAGCCTTATCTATATATGTGTTTACTGCTGCTAGTGCATAAAGCCCTGTATACATGAGTTTTATGAGTTTTGGCCTTCGATATATGAGTTTGTGGCATATATGGCTCCCGATGGCTCCCGATAACTCTGTCTGCTTCCTCTATGGCTGTGATGGCTCTATTTGCTATTAAACGCATGCATATAAGCTCCTTGATGGCTCTGTTTCTCTGTTTCCTCTGTCTGCTCTGTGTGCTCCTCTTCTTTTGCATATATGTATGACATATACATATGTGGCTCTGTGACATATACATATGTGGCTCTGTCTACTCCTTTTGGCTCCATCTGCTCCTCTTGACTCTGTTTGCTCCTCGAATATTGCCATATTGGCATTAATGACAATCTATGTCCAAAAATCTCCCCCTTTGTTATTGATGGCAATATTCTTCTGCTCTCCCCCTTTGACATTAATGGCAAAGGAATGCATACGGACTCCCCCTGTCAAACTGATCCCCCTGTTCTGTTACATCCTTATGAATGAATTTGAGTGATGATAAAGAAATAACCCCCATATTTTGATGCAGATGTTGGAATGCTTCTCAAGGAAGTGGTTTTGTGAAAATATCAACTATCTGCTCCTTAGTACTGATATATTCCAGGATGATGTTTTGTTCAGCTAATTTCTCATGGAGGAAATGATACTTGATTGGTATGTGTTTGATTCTTGAGTGCATCACTGTATTTTTGCTGAGACTGATAGCACTTTTGTTGTCACAATAGACGGTAATTGGTTGTTCTGTACATATGTCGACATCTTTTAGAGCTTCCTTCATCCATAGTATCTGAGTACAACAATTTGGTGCAGAAATATACTCGGCTTCGACTATGGATAATGATATGGATGACTATTTTTTGCTGAGCCGGGATACTAAACAGTCTCCTAGGAAGAACACATTTCCACTAGTACTTTTCCGATCATCTATACTTCCAACCCAATCAACATCGGTATATGCAGTTACAATCACTGTTGAGTGCTTTGGGTACCAAAGAACGAAATCAGAAGTTCCTTTCAGATATCTGAGAATTCTTTTTACAGCTAATAATTGAGATTGTTTGGGAGCAGATTGAAATCTTCCCACCATTCTTACTGCCTACATTATGTCTGGTCTTGTAGCTGTTAAGTATAGAAGGGCTCCAATCATTAACCTATAATGAGTTGCATCTACTAGAGGGGAGTCATCATCTTTGCTCAATTTGCAGTTTGTGGTCATAGGTGTGCTCATGGGTGCACAGTCCTCCATTCCATATTTTTTGAGCATGTCTTTTAGATATTTGGTTTGCAATATACACAATCCTGCTATGGTTTGAGATACTTGAAGTCCAAGGAAGTGAGACAACTCTCCTATCATTGACAGCTCAAACTCTTTTGACATGTTTTGAGAAAATTCATGGCTCATTTCATCATTATTACTAGCAAAAATCGTATCATTGACATAAACAAGAGTAACTAGTAACTTACCTTCATCTGCCTTTATGTATAGATTACTTCTAGCCACTCCCTTTTTGAAGCCTTGTTGTTGTAGATAGTGATCCAATCTTGCATACAAGGCTTTAGGAGTTTGTTTGAACCCATATAAAGCATTTTTCAACTTACAAACTAAGTCCTTTCTTGCTGTTTGATCAAACCCTTTTGGCTGCTCCATATAGACTTCCTCCTTGAGTTCCCCATTTAGAAATGTTGATTTCACGTCTATTTGATAGATTTTGAATCCTTTTGAGAAAGAAAATGCCAAGAACATCCTGATAGCTTCCATACGGGCTACTGGTGCAAATGTCTCTTCAAAGTCAATTCCTTCAATTTGTGAATACCCTTTGCAGACAAGCCTTGCCTTGTTTCTGATAACCTGTCCTTCTTCATTCATTTTATTTTTGAACACCCATTTGGCTCCTATTATGTTTTTGTCGTTTGGATGAGTTACCAGCTCCCATGTCTTGTTCTTCTCAATTTGGGACATTTCTTCTTCCATGGCTTTTACCCAATGAGGATGCTTACTTACTTCTACAAATGTTTCTGGTTCTGTGATAGATAGAAAAGCAATAACATTTCTCTTTGGTGTAATGGTCACCCTTCTTCAAGTTTGCACCCCTTCATCTCTATTGCCAATAATCTGCTCTTCTCAATGATATTTCTAGATAAACTTCATCTTTGAAGGGGTATGAGGTGGTTCTTTCTCCTTTTTTTCTTCCTCATCTATTTCTTCTTCTTCAGGTTCTTCTTCTTTAGGTCCTTCTTCTTCTTCAATGAATATATCATCTTCATATTCTTCAATTTCTTTTTCTGGAAGTCCTTCATCAACCTTTACATCAATGCTTTCCACTATTTTTCTTCATTCAAAAATTGTAGCACTTGTAAGCCTTGCTCCATGTAGAGTATCCAAGAAATATCCCTTCATCAACTCGAGAATCAAACTTTCCTGGTGAGCCATCATTAATTTTTATGAAGCACTTGCTTCCAAAGATCTTGAAGTACTTTACTGAAGTTGGTCTTCCTTTCCATAACTCATAAGGTGTTTTTTCACAGTTTGGTCTCAATTGAGTTCGATTTAATGTATAGACAGCTATCCCTACTACTTCTCTCCATAATTTTGGCTACAAGTCTGCTGCTAGTAACATTGTTCTTGCCATTTCTTGGATTGTTTGGTTTCTTCTTTCAATTACCCCATTTTGCTGAGGTGTTCTGGTAGCAGAGAATTCTATTTGAATTCCATGAATATTACAGAACTTACTAAACTCGTTTGATGTGAATTCTCCCCCTATGTCTGTTCTGAGGTACTTAATTTTTGAATCCTTTTCATTTTCTACAAGGGCTTTTAGATTCTTAAAACACTCAAAAGTTTCATATTTATACTTTATAAAATATATCCACATAATTCTAGTATAGTCATCAACAAGTAACACAAAGTACCTTTCTCCTTGGAGTGCCTGATTTCTAGTTGGCCCACAGACATCAACATGGATGATCTCTAAGGGCTTCGATGTAGAGAGCTCCTTTGTCTTGTGGCTAGTTCTGGTTTTCTTTCCATGTTGACATGGACCACATACTCCTTAATTTGGTTTGAAAAGCCTTGGGATGTCTCGTACAACTTTGATCTTGCTGATATTGATCAGATTTTCAAAGCTTGTATGTTCAAGTCGCTTGTGCCACAACCAACTTTCATCTGTTTGGCTCAAGTAGCATTTATTTTCTTGAATCTTGTTCAGAATGTAAATGTTGTCTGGTGTTCTCACCCCTTTTGCCACAAGTTCCCCTGAGGCAGAGTTCCTTATTTCACAGTCTTTTGTGCTGAAGACAACCTTATGTCCTCAATCACAGATTTGGCTGACACTCAGGAGGTTGTGTTTGAGTTCGTCAACCAGTAGAGCATCTTGACCTTTTCCTTTTCCATTGATTAGAATAATAGTTCCTTTTCCTACAATTCTGCAAGATCTACTTCCAAAGGACACATTCCCTTCCTTTTTGCTCAGTGAGACAACATGTGTCTGGAGCACCCACTATCCACAAACCAATGGTTTCCATTATGTTGAGCATATAGAGCCAGGCCACATTTATCCATGCTGGAGTTCTTACTACTCATATTTCTTCCTTTGAGTGGGAAATCTTGTTCATAGTGTCCATTATTATAGTAGAATGAGCAAATCAGATCAAATTTGGTCAAGGGATCAAATGAATTGAAGGTTTTATTTGTCCCTGCCTTTTGGGGGCATATGAATTGATTATTCGGTCCTTTAGCTTTGGCATTTCACTTCTACGAGCCATGCAATGTCTGGCTTGATGGCTGAAGTTTTTACAGTAAAAACAGTGTCCAAGAAAGATGGTTTTGTATCTGTTGAAGCACCCATGGTTTGAGTCGATTTCCTTCCTAGAAATTACTCCTCCCTCATTATTTGGATTTGATATGGGCCCTTGGTGGAGTATAGGTTTATATTTTCTGTAGTGTCCATGATTTGAATCCACGTTCTTCTTTGGAATAATTCTCTCTTCATTCTTTGGATTTGGGATGTGCTTTTGATAACATACTTTTTATTCTTTTGGATTGTAGGAAAGTGCATCAGCATAGTTTTTTGCACTATTCTTAGTGCTTGAGGATTCTTCTTTGAAACCTATTCCAGACTTGTCATGTTGAGTTTTTGATTTTTCAGAATAGTCTCAAGTATTTGAGAGCTTTTACAACCCTTTTTAATTTGCTCCAACTCCTTTCTCAAAGACACTATTTCGGCCTCATGTTCTTCACAAGTCTCTTCTTTCTCTTTTAGCTTTGCTTCTAAGAGATATTCTCTTCTTCTTGTTTCCTCATTTTCCACTTTGAGAGAAATGATCTTATTCCGTAGTTTCTCATTTTCTTCAATGGCGCTTATTAACAGTTCATCTACATTTCCTTCCAGCCTTGAGTCATCATCATCTGCGAGTGCCATGAATAATGTTTCTTGGCTTTCATCATGGTAACTTTCCTCATCTAATTTCTTTTTCATGACCATAAACTCATCCTCATCAGACTCATCTTGCTTAGAGAAGAAGTTATTCTTATTGAAATCTTTCTTTTTGTGTGTCATTCTTTTAGAATTTCCTTTATCATCACTGTTGTGTTTATGAGGACATTTTCGCTGCATAATGACCTATTTTTCCATATTTAAAATAGATAAGAGGGTACTTGCCTTTAAGCTTAGATCCTTTCTTCAACTTTCGTACAAATTGAGCCAATTCAGATTACACATGTGACTCATCACTATAGTCATTCCTTTCTTTCCCCTTCTTTGACTTTAAGGCCTTGAATGCAACATCTTTGGAGCTTGGGCCACCTTTCCTCATCTCATAGGTAGTGAGAATTCCATGAAGTTCATCCATTTTGAGGGTATCTAGATCCTTTGATTCTTCTATAGTTCTTATTTTGGAGTCAAATTTGTCTGGAAGAGATCTTAATACCTTTTGGACAATGGTACTTTCTTCAATTTTTTCATCCAATCCTTTTAGGGAGTTTACCACTTCAGCTACTCGGAGGAGGTATGCTGCAATATCTTCTTCATCTTCCATCTTCAAACTTTCAAATTATCTTCTATGAGTTTGAAGCTTTGCCTTATTGATTTTTGAGTCTCCATCGTATAAGCCAACTAGCTTCTCCCACATTTCCTTGGCAGAGGTACAGTGCATGATTTTTGTAAACTCGGAATCAGTGATTACACCAGTGATGGAGTTCAAGGCCTTTTCATTTGCAATGTAGGCTTTCCTCTCGTCTGGATCTATTGGAAGAGTGGCGGTCATTTGGTATTCATTTTGAACAAAATGCCAGACTTCAGGTCCAAAGGACATTAAGTAGTAGGTTATTATTTTTTTTCTAGAAACCAAAGTTAGTGCCATCGAACAAAGGAGGTCTTCCTGATGCTTCGTGATTTCTCATCATGGTTGCGGATCCTTCTTCAAGCTATTAGGCTAGTATGAAGAAGCCTGCTCTGAAACCGAATGTTGGAAATACTGAGGGGGGGTGAATCAGTATTCCTTTTTAATTGTTCTAGTTATTACCAAAAGCATGTATATATATATATAGATATAGATATAGATATAGAACACAGAAAGAAATAGCTGAAATTAATGCTTTTATTAAACACAACATAGTCCAATGAAATAAATACAATATAAGTATATCTTTGATTGTGATTAGTTGCCAAGCTCCAACTTGGACTTCAGTGAGGCTCCAACCTCCAGAGCACCAAATCTGTTTTGCAATGGTTCTGCACTTAGGAGCACCAACCCCTAAGGACTTCAGTCCTGTTCAGTTCTAAGGCTCCAACCTCTTGGGCTCCAACCCAACCTTGGTATAAACTGGTATGCTACTAATCTCTGTTCAGGTGAGGTTCTCCTTCACTCCTACCCTCCTGACTCTATTGCCTATGATGCTTCTGCTGCCTCTACTACTTCTACTGCCTCTACTGCTTCTTCTGCCTCACCCTCTAGTTCTTCAACACAACAACAACTACCACAGTTCTCTGTTTTTACTGTTTCATTCATTCCCATGTCTCTGTCCATTCGTTTCCGCTTACACCGCCTCTTAGGCTTCCTCCTCAATCACTCCGGCTTCCTCTGCATTGTGCAAGTTTTCTAACTTTCTGAGGACACGTAGATTCATTAGAGAAGTCCAGATAATCCACGGAGAAAACATCTTCCCAGTTACAATTGTAATAGTGATCCTTTGATAATGATTGCAGGCATACACAAAGTTTTCTAGTTTAACGGAGGTGTTATGCTCCAATCGCAATCTCCATTGCCTTGATACACCCCATGTAACTGCCGCTTAGCCTTCTGATTCATCAGAACAGTTATCATAGGCCTTTTGGCCTAAAAACCCCGCACAACCCAAAATACTCGAATACACAGGAAATATGTGCAAAACAGTCGAAAAGACTGAAGGGGCGGACTTCAAGGTATATTACACCCACGTCTATATTTGTATTGGGTCTGTGCTTAAATCGCAATCAGTGATTCATGACTCCTAGGGGTCCTTTATATATTGGACCCATGACAACATCGATGGTTGACGACAGATCCATCACTGGACGCGATATTATATTAAGTTAGTTGTGATATTACATTGAGTCCGCATATATATATGTATCGTTATCGACGATCGCAAGAAAAGGGCCGCTTAACACTGTATTACCTCCACTCCGAAATGCTGAAGTGATAATCGCTATCGGTGATCGCAATGAAAGGGTCGCTTAACACTGTATTACCTCCACTTCGAAATGTCAATGTGATAATCGCTATCAGCGATTGCAATGGTCTACTGAACATATTGTAATGTTGCTCCCAAAGTGCCAATGTGATATGAGGTGCCAGACCCAATATGACTCACCACTCCCATGTATAAAGTTTGAAGTTCGCTTTCCACCTCCGATAGTGTATTTTCCTATGTACATGCCTTGGCCTCCGTTTGCACCTATGATAGTGTTAAACACATATCTATGGGCTTTCTCTCCGCCGATAGTTTATATATCCCTGTCTATATATGCGTTTACTATCGATAGTGCATATACCCCAGTATACATGAGTTTTATGAGTTTTGGCCTCCGATATATGAGTTTGTGGCATATATGGCTCCCGATGGCTCCCGATAACTCTGTTTGCTTCCTCTATGGCTTCGATGGCTCTGTTTGCTGTTAAATGCGTGCATATAAGCTCTCCAATGGCTCTGTTTCTCTGTTTCCTCCGTCTGCTCTATGTGCTCCTCTTCTTTGGCATTGTGTATGACATATACATATGTGACTCTGTCTGCTCCTCTTGGCTCCGTCTACTCCTCTTGACTCCGTATGCTCCTCTTGGCTCCTCTTGGCTCCTCTTGCTCCTCGAATATTGCCAAATTGACATCAATGACTATCTGTGTCCAACAGTTAATAACAAAAATTTACCACACTAATTAAATAGACTTGAGCTCTCCAAATGGATTAGCATTGTGAGCTGCTAAATAAATCCTGACATTATGAGGTTCATATTTAAAATGCAACCATTTTTACTCAATTTCCATAAATGCATAACCATCTGCAAGAATTCGAAGAACACCTTCTACACTTCTTTTCCATGCATGGTAATCCTTAAATTTTTCTAAGCTTTCGCACTTGAAAAATCATTGCAAACATGGAATTATGGGAATATGATGGATAACCTTTTAAGCCACCTTTTTTTGTTATTTGATTAGTTGAATATCTAGTACTCTAACATTGCGGGAAATTTGTTTTTGAGGCATGTTTTCCATAATATATAATATTATCATTAGGGAATGAATCAATAACTTGATGCTTTGTTCCAATTTCTTTCATAATGACCTATAAATATCGATATGTGCAAGTTCAAACATTTGATGATGGGAAAAGAATTTCACCTAACAATCTACAACATAAACAATCACTAGTTAGTGTAGAGAATATTAATTGTAAATATTACATTATTATTTTACACATTAATTAACAGAAAAAATGAACCTTTGTGTATAATATGTGATGAAACATATTACATACCTTAGGATTTGTGCCATACAAGTGTTTGATACACCATTCAAAACATTTAAGTTCACCAACAATAATGTAGCAAAGAAAATATTTTCTCTAGAACCTTCATAAAGTGGTGTCGCTTCCCTTCCAAGAAAAGTTTCATAAAAAATATTATGATCATTGTCCTCATCATGATCATTGACTGGTTGAGTGAACAAGCCTAGGATAAATTCATTTGTCCTATCATCTTGAACTATGTTATTATTGTCATCTTCTTCCATAGGATCTCTAATTTGATCTCCAATATTTTCTACATGTTCCTCAACTTATACAACACCATTTCTACTAGTACTTGGGGCATTTAGGCACTCGCTAGAAGACTTGCTTGACTTTATAAATACAAGCAATCATGCAAAACTAATCCGCATAAAAAATACTATAACAATATTAAATTTTACTAATATGATTAATATAAGAAAAATGAATAATGAATATGTATCTTACCAAGAGACAATATTTCTCTAGTCCTCCTTCAATGTTTCCTACAATTCCTTCTAGTTGTTACTTTTAAAACTCTTATGTGACACAAGCTCTTGCATTTAACGCAAGGGAAATAACATCTCCCATCATCCCCTTGATTTTTTCCCCTACTAATGCTTGTTGACATTCTTCCCCACGAAAATGTTATGTGATGATTATGTTATAAAATTGAGTGGTGTACTAGATATATTATACGTTTTAGTGCTATATATAT
>APFE030442838.1:137522-156608 GCA_000404065.3 Pinus taeda | reverse complement strand
CTGCAACTACTACTATAGTAGATCATCACGTACTAGCATGTGGATCTCAAAAAAGAGTTTTGAAGAGCTGGGATAGCTTAGTTGGTGGAGTGGAGGAATAAAAAAACTCATGCCACTATTTCAAATATGGTTCCTAGCAAGATATCAATATCCAAGTCTCCATATCCATCCATCTAGATTTCTGATTTTTGAAAGCAGAGAATTGACTATATTGATTGTTAATATAGGCTCAAGGAGAATCTAAAAGAAATTTTACATACAAGTGACTTGTACAAAATATGAGAAGATTCTATTTATATTGTTGGACCTAGAAATGTAACTGCTCAAGGTATCATATTACCACAATTCGAAAAAACCGTACTTCCAGATAAAAAAAATTGTAAAAATATTTGGAAAGGAAAAGCATATTGAGGTAATTCTTTCATGAATATATGTATAAACCATATTTCATTCAGCCTTTCCATGCCTAATATAACAATAATTAGTTATTTCGGTTTCTTATTGGCTTATAACATAAGCCTATTATGTTATAAAGTTGAGCGATGTACTAGATCTATTATATATATTATATATAACCTTGTAAACTTTTACATCCATTGTAGTTATAGTGAAAATGTTGCTATGTCTCGTAAAAGAAACATATTCATAAACTTACGTACTATCAAAATTATGACAATAGTTGACCAAGTCAAAGTTGAGTAGTTAGAAAGTGACCAACCATTCCATTAATAACTCAACATATAGAAGTGATGGGTTAAAAATGATATTTTCTTCGGTCTTGTGATGAACATGGGGTACCATATTCCTTATGATGAGATGGAGAATATCGTCATAAGTACGATGGTGTGGAGAAATGTTGTTGTAACACTGATGAAATCGAGATGATAAAAACAATTACCATTAATTCTTATAATTTTTTATGGTATGGAAAATTTTAGCCATATCACCATATTATTTCATCAAAATTTATTACTATATGTAGTAGTTCTTTTATACTTTAAAGGGTTTGTTTCAAATTCAACCTTTAATAATTGGAACTCAACAAACGAAGGGCATTGGCTTATACCAAAAAATAAATTGTTTATAATGCAATTCAACAAGTAAACTTATAAAAGGAATATTTGCGAGTTACTAGTATTCTAGAGTTGAATGTAATAAATATCTACCTATGGGTAATCCCTAAGTAGAAATGCCATTGTAAAATTTGTAAAAGTTCAAGGAAAATGTGCAATTGCACTAGAATGTGAGTTGTGTTCCAAAGTGGTAATAGCCAAAGAGGCACTTTAGAAATAATAGCTAACTAACAATGCTCAAGGATAAAATGAGGCTTTATAAATTTTTCCATTCTACATAATTCCAAAGAGGCTAATAAAGGGATGACTTGAGGACTGTTACAAGATGTAAGACTTGGAGAATCAACAAGAAAGTATATTGGCACTCATAAAATTAAACTAAAATGAATGGAGAGAAATGAAAGTTGAATTTGTTAAATTCCTTCTTGTTTTTACTCCTTTAATGTCAATGTCATAACATGAGAACATAATATGTATTCTATCCAATACACTTGGGTGACATAAGGTCATAGTTGAATCCTTCATTTGAATATGAAAGTGTAATATGGTTTAATGGAAAGTATTACAATTCCCAAGTCTTTGTGAGGGAGGATGAGGTAGTTGATTTCCTTAAAAAACCCAAGATGATGGATGCATCAATTTTGAATGCATAGGTGATCAAACTATAACTTGCTAGTTGTCATGGACAACCAAAATAATATAATATATATCCTCAAATTATATAAATAAAAATATATTTAGTCACATTTGTGATAAGGCGGAAGCTCTAGGTAGGTCATACAAATTATTTTACAAAAACATTGATTTGACAAATAGAGAATGGAAAAACCTTAGAATACGTGTTCTAAACAAAGATATCCAATGGCTCAAAACCATCCTTAATTCCTAGTTGTTGGAAACATTTGAGCACTACTAAGGGGGAGAGGCGGCGGTGAATCAGTAGCGTGTCTTATTTGTTGGGTGTGGAGCCTAATTATCTTCTTGATTATTCAGAGGTTTTTGCTTCAGCCATGTTGGATCTCTATTTCTATCGGGACGAAAACTTCGCTCATTTAATCACCATCGGGGGCTCCAAGGGGGGTGACGATGACTTTTATGAGGGTCCCCTGGTGGGGGTTCGAGGGCAGCGCCCCCGAAGCTAAAAATAGATTAAAAGCTACCTTGTGAAATATTGTAGTTTCATAGTCAATCTGAGTTAGTCATTAGGCAGATGATATGACAATATAAGTTATATTAATTTATAGATTTTTTCCTTAGAAGGCAACCCTCATTTTATATGAGGATATTGTATTGCGATTGTGAATTATTATTTTGAGAGAGAGAGAGAGAGGAGGTTGTGTGATAGCAAAGAGGAAATTATAGTGGATATGTTGTAGGTTGTATCTCTTCATTTTGCTCAATAATATAAAAGGAAGGACTAGTTGTTTCTCCATGGACATAGCCCAAATTGGTTGAACCATGTATATCTATGTCTCTCTTGTTTTACTTGTTTTTGTATTTGTGTTTCTGCAATATTTTATGTATTTCATTGCTCCATTAATTAATTTATTACAACTGGTATCAGAGTTGAAGGTTTATTTGGCTAATAAACTCACAGGAGAGAAGGGTTCCTGGTTCTCGTGGGAGAAATGGCAGAAGATGGTAGGTCTGGGGTCAAGAAGTTTAACGTCCAAAAATACTAGCTATGTAAGATGAAAATGGAAGATTATTTGTATAAGATATATTTGTACCTACCATTGAGCAGAAGATCAAAGAGGCTGACAGAGTATGATAGATGCGGAATGGGAGATTCTCGATGGAAAGGCACTAGGAACAATACGGTTGTGTCTGACAGTGTCGGTGGCATTTAACATTTTAAAGGAAATGACAACATAAGGTTTAATGAAAAAATTTACCAAATTATATGAAAAACCTTCAACCTCAATAAGGTATTTATTATGAATCTTCTATTTAATATGAAGATTTCAAAAGGTAGATGTATTGTTGATCATTTCAATGAATTTAACAAGGTTACTAGTTAATTAAGTTCTATAGGGGTAAATTTTGATGATGAAGTTAGGGCTATTTTATTTTTTTGCTACTTCTAGAAAGTTGGAAATTTGGAATGGCCTAGTTATGGATATTATTAAATTTTTCTCTAGATCTAGTACTTTAAAGTTTGATGATGTTGTTGGTGTCATCCTTAGCGAGGAAATGCGACGAAAAAGCTCTGGTGAGACATTAGGTAATGATTTGTTTGTAGAGACAAGGGGAAGACAAATGGAAAGAAGAAGGACCCCATGAAATCATAGTAAGTCAAGAAAAGGTAGATCCAAATCCATATCAAGGATAGTGTGCTTGAAATGTGGGAAGAAAGGACACCTGAAGAAAGACTGCAAATCTCAGAAGGGAAAATAATGAGATGGAGAACAAGAGAACAACCATGAAGCGAATGTGATAGATGATGTTTTGCAAGATGAATTGATTCTTTTATTAAAGAATATTTTTATGTCTCGATGGTAGATTTAGGGGCCTCATTCCATGCCACACCTGATAGGAAACATTTTCATGACTATGTTCAAGGATATTTTGGACAAGTTCTTTTGGTTGATGATAAACCCTATAAAATATTTGGAATGGGTAAGGTTTTTGTAAAGAAATAGAATGGAAACCAATGACTATTAAAGGAGGTCAGGAATATTCCAAATCTAAAGAAAAATCTAGTTTCAATAGGGAAGTTGGGAGGTGAAGGTTGTGTAACTACTTTCACAAACAAAACTTGGAAGGTCACTAAATGAGCCCTAGTAATAGAAAAACGAGAAAAGGTTGATATATTGTATTTATGCAATAGTATTTCTAATTCTATTAATGTTTTAACCTCCATGGGAGAATATATGGTACTTTGACATCATAGGCTTGGGCACATGAGTGAGAAGGGGATGCAGATTCTTCACTCAAGAAATTAGTTGCCAAGTTTAAAGCACGCTGATTTGGATTTCTGTGAAAATTGTGTTTATGGAAAACAAAAGAGATTCAAATTTATTGGATTTGGGAAGGAAACAAAGAGTGGAAAATTATAGCTTGTGAATACATATGTATGGCGACATGCTCAGGTATCATCTCATAGTGCCTCTCGCTATTATGTTACTTTTATTGATGATGCAACTAGAAAAACTTGTATTTATTGTGTTTGATACTTTCAAGAAATGGAAAGGTTTGGTTGAGAATGAAAACAGAAAGAAGTTGACATGTCTCTGATAAGAAAATGGAGGAGAATACTACAATAGAGAGTTTGATAACTACTGTTTAGAGCATGGTATTCTTAGAGAGAAGATAGTTCCAGGCACACCACAAGAAAATGGTGTGCAAAAAAGGATGAACAACACAATCGTGGAGTGTGCAAGGTGCATGATATTGCATGCAAGATTTCCCTTACAATTCTAGGTAGATGTTGTAGGTATTGTTGTTTATCTAATAAATAAAGGGCCTTCACGTTCCTTGGATGGTGGTATTCCAGAGGAGGCATGGATAGGTAAATGGTAAACTAATCAATTTTAAAGACTTTTAGTTGTGAAGCCTTTATTCACATTAATAAATAAAAGAGAACAAAGCTTGAGGAAAAATGAAAGAAATGTACCTTTATTGGATATGGTGTTAATGATTTTGGTTATCTCTTATATGAATATGAAAATCAAAAAATCATTAGGAGCAGAGATGCCATATTCAATGAAAATTCCTTGTATAAGGATCAAATGCAGGGAAAGGAACAAGAAAAAGAAAACTAATAATACACAATGCTTGATGAGATCACAAAAAAAACAAAGGTGTCTGAAAATCATAATGATTAGTAGCCACAACAAGAACAACAACCACAATAGTAATAGGAACCTCAAACACCTGAAAATGGTGTTAGAAGATATACCAGGATAAGTGGACCCCCTGAATGATACTTTCCTTCATTATATTATCTATTGTTGATTATTCTGGTGAACTAGAAAGATGTGAAGAAGCAATGCAGGTAGAAACTAGGAAGAAGTGAGAGCGAGGCATGGAAGAAGAGATGGAATCCTTGATGCATAACCAGACTTGGGACTTAGTCATGTTTCCTATAGGTAAAACAACATTGCATAATAAATGGGTTTACAGGTTAAAGGAAGAAGATGAAGGTAAACACAGGTATAAGGCTAGATGTGTGGTGAAGGGTTTGAAAAAAAGAAAGGCATATATGTTGATGACATTATTTCTCCTATTGTTAAAATGACTTCAATAAGAACCAATTTAAGTCTAATGGCACCAAAAGATTTGCATCTCGAGCAATTTGATGTAAAGACAACCTTTCTCTATGGAGATTTGGAGGAAGAGATATATATGAAATAACCACAAGGGTATGAGGTCAAAGGGAAGGAGAAATTAGTGTACATGTTGAAGAAGAGCTTGTATGGCCTAAAACAGGCTCCAAAGCAATGGTATCTAAAATTTGATAGGTTTATGTTTGAACAAGGTTATACTAGATGGAATTCTGATCACTATGTTTATCTTAAGAAACAAAATGCTGGAAACTGTATTATATTTCTATTGTATCTATATGGCATTCTTGTTGTAGGGTCTAACATTAAGGAAATAAATGTGCTCAAAGGAAAATTGGCATATTCATTTGTAATGAAGGATTTGGGTGTTGAAAAATAACTCCTTGGTATGAGAATAACTAGAGACAGGAAAGATCACAAATTAACATTGTCTTAGAGTGAGTACATAGAAAGAGCGTTGGAAAGATTTAAAATGAAGAATGAAAAACCAATTAGTACACCTTTCGCTATCCATTTCAAACTAACTAAGGAGATGTGTCCCAAGACTCATTAATAAATGGATTATATGTGTAAAGTTCCATATGCATCAACAGTTGGAGGCTTAATGTATGTAATGGTTTGCACAAGGCCTAATATTGCACATCCAATGGGAGTTGTAAGAAGGTATATGAAAAATCCTAGAAAAGAGAATTGGATGGTAGTGAAGTGGATTCTTAGGTATTTGAGAGGTACCACAAATCAATAATTATACTTTGGTGGTTCAAACATTTCTTTAAAAGGCTATGTTGATGTAGATATGGAAGGTGATAGAAATATCAGGAGAAGCACAATAAGTTATGTGTTTAACATAGGTGGAACAAATGTTAGTTGGGTTTCAAAGTTGCAAAACATTGTTTCACTTTCAACAACAGAAGCAAAGTATGTTTCTACTGTAGAGGCTAGGAAAAAATGATTTGGTTACAAAGGTTTATGGATGACTTGGACAAGAAGTAGGAGGTGGGAAGGTCATATAGTGACAGTCAAAGTGCCATTCATCTAGCAACGAACTAAATTTTTCATTCCAAGACTAAACATATACAACTCACATACCATTTCATATGGTGAGTGTTAGTATATGGACAGTAGAAGCTCGAAAAGATACACACTACTTAGAATCTTGCAGATATGTTAACAAAATTTTCAACCAGGGAGAAATTGAGATCCATCTCAGTTTCATTTCGTCTTCAAGTATGATGATGAAGCTAAGATAAAACTAGGTCCAATGTGAAAGCATTGTCCAAAAATTGAAGTAGCAATGGAGTTGCTATAATCAATCTCCAAGTTGGAGATTGTTGGGTGTGGAGCCTAATTGTCTTCTTGATTGTTTATAGGTTTTTCTTTTAGTCGCTTTGGACCCTTGTTCCTATTGGGGTAGCAATGCCACTTATTTAATCATCATCAAGGGGGTCCAAGGGGGGTGGTCACGACTTTTATCAACCACCCCTAGTGGGGATTCAGGGGCAGCGCACCTGAATCGAAAAATAGATGAAAATTTTCCGTGAAGAATATTGTAATTTCATAGTAAATCTGAGCCATTCATTAGGCAAATGATTTGATGGTAGAAGTTATGTTAATTTAGGTTTTTTTTTTCCCTATAAGGGCATCGTCATTTTATATGAGGGAATTATATTGCGTTTGTGAATTATTATTATTTGAAAGAGAGAGAGAGGATATTGTGTGAGAGCAAAGAGGAAATCATAGTCAATCTGCTGTAGGTTGTATCTCTTCATTTTGTTGGATAATATAAAAGGAAGGACTAGCTGTTTCTCCATGGACATAGAAATCGAGTGAACCACATATATTTGTGTATATCTTATTTTATGCATTTTCGTATTTGTGTTTCCACAATATTTTATTGCTTCATTAATTAATTTCTAACATTATTAACAATTTTTACCACTTTAAACTTCTCTACTGGATCATGCACCATTAACCAACAACATATCATATCAACACATGAATATAAAACATATAATAACCTAAGTAAAAAACCATGAGAGAAACAATACACAACAAAATCATCAAACATAACCACAAAAAGCATACTAAAAAGAGACACAAGATATCTGGTGGAAAACCCTTCACCAAGAAAAAAACCACCCTTGTTGTTGTTGTGTTGCTTTGAATCTTGTTTTAAGAAAATATAGTCTTTTACATAGATTACTGACTCTGATCAGCTAGGAGGCTCGACCTCATATATAATCAATTGACTCCCATTAGATTGAAGACTCGATTCTAGTGATCATCTCAGAAGACTATGTTCTCACACAGATCTATGGACTACATTCTGTTGAAAGACACCATGATCAATCAATCCTTGCCCAACTCACAGGGGCTTCACTCAATGAACCTATGACATATCATGTGTGTTCATGGCATATTAAAAAATACCTATAATTTGACAATATGTTGGAAAATTCCTCTAAAAATGACATTATTTAACCCCCTACCAATACAAACCTAATACACTTTCCTAATTTAAAAGACCCCTACTTTCTCTAGATATTGTAGGTATCCATTTTTTCATTAAGATTTTTTATACCCCTTTATATTTGTCATTAACTTTGAGCTCCATTTTTTATACTTGCAAATATAAAAAACCTTTACCCCCTATATATCCACCAATATATTATATCCCTTTTTCCTCAATATATATCCCCCAATATGAACCCATGTGGTATGGTATTTCTCTCCGAGTGAATCCCTCATGGCCCAACTCTGATTAAACTATTCAACTTTGATTGGATTGAAAAACTATTCCTTTCGCTAAAACTTCACAATCATTGCTTCACACCCATGAAGTCACTGCTCCTCTTCTTTATGTGAACCTTGTTTCATCTATTTTCATACTGGATCCCAAGACTTTTTTCTCAATTTGATTCAGTTTTGAAATATGAAATCTAAAAGGAAAACAATCTCATCAAATCAAATAAAAATGCCACAAACATATGCTCTCCACACATGCACCATAGTGGTCACATCAAATCTAAAATACCATCACCAACCAATAGAAAAAACACATCTCATACTCCACCATAATATCAAACCCACGCACCAGAATATAATTTCTACATACTACAATTAACAAACAACAACACAATGGATATGTGCCAAATGCAATAGTAGCACCTGCAAAAATAAAAGTGAGATTCATCAACAAAACATACTCCAACAACATGCAAAAAACATCTCCAAACAATCTCTACTACAGTAGCCTCAAGTCTGATCTACATACATACGCACTACTTCAACAATCTACTCCATTCACTGCCATTTACACGGACTCATTGAATAAATTCTTCTCACAACTAGGTCTGAAGCATATTAACATTATGTAACCTTCCTGTCAACCTCCAAAGTGAAGTATATAAAATGTGAAGGGTGAAATTGACTTTAGGGCTGAGATCAAAAGTGCACAAATTAGACTAAATCAATAAAATAACATCACTAATTGTGCATTTAAGGATTTCACATCATTGGAGGACGTTTTCAAACCATTCCCAATCTTTACAACTTAATCTAGAAGCCTCTGAAAAATTCCTTGCCAACTTTCATCCAATTTGTGTGAGGAATGCAAAGGATTTTTCATGAAAAAGCTCAGTGTCATGCACAACACTACCTAAAATCGATTGGATACCTTTACTCGCATGAACATTCCTAGATACTAGAGCCTTTTAGTCTTATGCATAAGCATGCATGGGAGTGACTGAGGCAGAACATAAGGAAAATCAACGAACCCTCGTCTCAGAACCTCTGCCACCTATTGGATCACCTTCTCCAACATTTATACATGCCTTCAAACCTATGATAATCTCAGTAACACCTCTGCAAATGGATCAAACATGTCTCCCAAGTGCTCCTTCCAAGTTGACCTAAAAGGCTAACAAACAGGGTTAGCAAGAGTGTGAATAGGTCCTCCACTCTCCAACAACACCTACATAAGATGAAACACCTATGAATAGACTTGTAACACCTCTACAATATCATCATCATCATCATGAGATAATCATACGACAACAAGTCATCTCCATGACAATAAACATGAATACCTTGTATTCCATATCATCATGTGTGGCATCATCTCCATCACATGAAGATCTTCATCATCCACCTATAGCAACAACCTCTACCACCATGAACCCCATAATACCATCATCTGACCATCATGATTGTGACATCATATAGTTGAAATTAATGGAAACAAAACCATATCAATGTAAATTCAACTAGTTGGAACCATGTTAGAATGAATGGCATCAACACATCAGCTAAACTACATAGGGTTGACATTAATGCCAACATGAGGTAGTTTCCATCATGAAACAATGTCAACATCAGCTAGCTAGATTCATGCACACCATAATGCCAATAATCTCCCCCTTTGGCATTGATGGAAGCCATACACAAACTCTCCAGACCATCATCCTCCATCACTCCCCCTTTAAAATTAATGGAAAAGGGTCAACTCCATCTGAAAAGGCAGCATGAAATGAATTACAAAGACTAGAGAGACTGATCTCTACATGGATGAAAAATGATGCACATCAACAAGCATCCATGCCTCTCATATCAGTAGCAATAAGTAGCTAATAGACCAACCATCATCCAGAGTAGCATACCAACCAACCACCTCTAGTCGAAAGAAGCAATATGCCAACATGAGACAACCAAAAGTAATGTCAATGTGCAACAACATAATAGAAACCATAAGAAACATCAATTATGTGTAACAATATGCACATGATCATCAATCAACACTCTCCATAGCAGCAATATCAATCAACCACTTTGCTCAAAACATGAATCCAATAACCCTACAATCATAACATGGCATTAGGCACACCATGAACACCTCCAAGAGGATCATAATGCCAACAATGGATGGCTGAAGTAAACAAGAGAAGATAGATGCTCCCCTTGAACACATGCCATCTGCAACATCACTCCAAAGTTGTAGTGATTCAAAACTGCATCCGCTGCAAGGAATGTTTCCTTTTGAGGAATAGAAGCACCATATGGACCATAGAATCGACATTACCATGACTGAATGAAATATACATGATAAATACATGTTTTTATAAAAGTCATAAGACCTCATAAATGACCATAACATGACCTCTTGGCTCATGACTAAATGACGCAATGATAGTACAACATAAGTACATGGCTCCGTGAGCATTTTTCATGAATATATCAATGAGTACATGGTTGCTATAATAATCTCCTATGGACCAATGAGTGAAACAAATGACATAATATGACTATTACATCATCATTAGCCCATACATATGCTACAAAAAGAGTTGATAAGACTCCTCCAAAACATGCCTATCATCAAGATGACTCAACATACTATTGACTGGACCCAATACCAAAGTGAAATGATGAAACAATGGTAAACACATCGCTGTAATAATCATCATATATGAACTCATACACGGCTGGTCCATGTCTTATGTCATTTCTATGCATCATGTGCCAATGACCTTTTATGCATGGTTGTACCATCTTTTCAAGCAACTTGTCAATGAAAACAAAAGCATATATATGACTGAAAAATGTACTACTTTCACTCATAAAACATATAAAACAACTACAAATATCCAAGTGAAAGTAATGAAGAAAATGAAAAATAATCTAGGAAAACATCATACCATGCATAACTCCCCGTGATCTCAATATAACTCTAATATGCAGGTTGATCCTGTGGACTTGAATGTATGTGAGCTTCAAATGAACTCATCAAGTGTTGCCGCAATAATCTCATACTCATCAAACTGCCATACCTCTACCATACTCTCATCCTAAGTTTATGCACCTCACATAAACTATGCATTCCTCTGTAAGTATACAAGAAATGATCATGGACTACAGGAGGGGATGCTCTTCACTACTTGAAGCGTTGTTGCTCCTTCTTCCTCCACATGGTCTTAAGCTACTTCTTTTCTTCCTTCACTGGTTTTGTGCTAGGTCCTCTTTGCTTTTTCTTCTTTTGTCGATTTTGTCTTGAGTAACGAGGCACCAAACAGTCTCTTTCCATATGGCCAAAGTTATGGAATATATATCACTCCACATGCCCAAGATGTGTAGCAAGATGATTACATTTCTTGCTACTCATGTTAGATCTAAACCTTGCATGAAATGTGCTTCTCCTCCATTGGTTAGATTTTCAATCAGATTCCTTATGGCCAAAAAAATTACATGAATTAGAATAACCATAAAAACCATGATTATACTCGTTGGCCAATCTCCTTAGATGCTGAAATTGCTGCAAGCTCCATTGATTTGATCTATACATTTTTCTCTTACAGTTGGCTTCAACATGTTCATACTTGTGACAATTGTAATGTTTTACCTCATATATCAAAGGAACAAAAGGACTTTTCTTCCTCTAAAATCTAATAGAGCTACATTGATCGTCTCTTGGAGAAAAATATTTTCTGAATGTAGGAGCTCCTTGAGTTTTTCTTTTATGTTGTTGTTGGTTGATCTACTTCTAGGTTTTCCTTTTGTTTCCTTGGCTCACACTTTTGCTACTAGTATTATTTGCTACAAGCTTCTTGGGTTCTTCTTTATTGTTTTTACCTACATGCAAATTGGACTCACCCTTTTGAAGTCCAAGACTAGATTTATCCAATGTTGATCTATGGATCTCAAGAAAACTATCCAAAGCCACAATTATCTTCTCCATCTTTCGTTGCTTTGTCGAGGAAATCACTTTGGCTTCTAATCTCTCAACCTATTTTTCCTTCTCTTGGTACTACTTCCTCATGCCTTCCTCAACTCTTTCTGATTCAACCAATTTAATATTTATGATGATGATCTCCTCCTTGAGTTTGGCCTCCTTATTGTTATCACTCCAGGAAACTCTCCTACATTGCAGATCGGAGATGCCTAGTAACATATAATCTTCAATATTGTTCTCTAAACTACTGGAATGAATGATGGTTTGGATCAAGCCAGATAACCATTTTAACTCTATTTTTTTAACACAAGACATGCACGAACTCAGCTTTACAAGGCTTTAGACCATTAATGCTCAATAATTTGTATATTTAATGAATAGATTAAGAATACCACATGAATGGCCAGCTACAGGAAGTAAAAGAAGCTTGCAAATATAATTTATCAAAGCAGAGATAAGATGATAGTTATCTGGCCTTAGACACAAAAGAAAAACATGAACAAATTGTTCAAGTGCAAGCCTAGAACAGAAGAGGGAAATGGACATTGACCATATAACAACAAAAGAAGCTTGTATTCACTAGAATGAAGATGAGAAGCTTGAGGGAATAGAGTATCAGTAATCCCCAGAGGTTGAACCTTTGCTACATCTAGTTTTCAGCCTTTTATAGGCCTTTTATAATGCTCTTGAGCTCTCAAAGGCTTGGAGTCTTAATTTGTCTGATCTGTCTTGTTAACTGATTGATTCCCTGAATAGGCAAGCATGGCTTAGAGGTTTTCTCCTTTTGATAGAGGAATAACCACCTTTAGGTAGTTTAATGTGCTGTCTTGGAGATCTCTCATGCCAGAGATGCCCCATGATGTTTGTTTTGATGAGATGCGTTGTGGCCTTTGATATTTCTGTTTGTTTTGGACAGCTACGCATGTTGTGTTGCGCTGTGCTGCTTCTCGGCCTATTTTTCGGTTTGGGGATGAGATGCACGTGCTGTGGCCCTTTCAAATGTTTAGCAAATGCATGCCTTCTGTTAGCATAGAACAACGCTACCATATTGTGGACTTCTGCCGAAAACAATGACTGTTTCTGTTTTAAACAGAAAACATAGCAACACTGAGAAATCCTGCCCCTCTCTGTCCTTTTCGGACTTTAAAAGTCCTCAAAAATGGGATATATATCTATCGAGTCCGTCTTTGGGGTGATATCATATCTCCACCATTGATCTGGGAGTTCTAGATCCAATGGTTGTGATCTATTTCGGGCTGCTCTTTTATACTGGAGTTAATCGCCTGATGAAGGTGGCTTTCTCTCTCCTCATCCTAGACACGTGACGGCTGCTATATGGCATCAAGCGGAGCTTGGCCTAAACCACTTATCACCTTTGGCTTTCCTGATATCCTGTCGGTTTTGTGATTTTCCCTTTATATTGGAAATATGTCGAAAAAATTGGAAACTATTGAAAAACGACCTTGGCAGACCTGAAATATTTATATATTTCATTCTCAAACCCTTTTTGGTCCGGGCCTCATCACATCGATGCCACTCCTTGTCTCCCCTTGTATTTCGTTAAATAATGAAAATATGCGAAATACATTACAAATGGCTCTCTGTGGATCTCAAATTTTATATATTTCACTTCTCAGACCCTTTCGGGTCCGGCTTCATCGCTATCAGCGCTGCCCTCTGCTCCTTTGTATCTCGTTATATAACAAAATACATTGAAAATGCATTAAAACCAGCCTACCTGCACACCTAAAATATGATCAAATATCACATATATAACCATTGGGTCTAGTTATCGCATCGCACATATACCTGTGGATAGGCCCCGCCCCTCGGTGCTGCTCCATTGTGATATAGAAATGCGATCTGATCATAATCACTTATCGCTGATGACCAAGGCCCTTTAATTTAATTGTTGATACTTCACCGATGCGACCCGCCGATTCGATCATCAGAGATGGCTAATCGGTGGGGTCCTATGCCCCTTCTTTAAGTCGTCCTCTCTGTAGTGCCGATTGCAATTAGCCGCTTAGATCTGGGTCATTGATCAACCAAATCTAACGGCTACTATTCTTTCAATGTTTAAGCCTGCGATTTTGGTGTTTTCATGGTTTTCAAGCTTTTTTTGCCTCCTAATAGTGTATTTCCACCCTTCCAAGGGCTCTCCTCTTGCATTGATTTTGACCTTTGGATGATCTTGAGCAAATCTTAAAGATTTCAAGAGCATTTTTGGATCCATTGGCATGATTTTAAGCAAATTTGGAGACTTTAAGAGCATATATGGATCCAATTTTGGGCCTTTTGCCAGCGAGGCTAACATTGGTTCCTTCTAGGGATGAAATCCTCCCTGTGAGGTTTCAAGGATCGCAGATCAATGCCTTTCCTATAAAACCAAAATCAAATATTCCTCCTAGTGTTCCATTGGGCATGGAGTCTATTTTGTAATGAAAATAAAAACTGGAAAAACATGTTTACAATGACAAGGATTTAAAGACTTAAATGAAATAAAGTTTCAAGAACCGCCCATTTACTAGGCTACCAAAAGTATCTCCTCCTTCTAGACTGTGCAAAATGAATGTATTATTCTGTTGAATTTGAGCGATGACAAACGGACCTGTCCATAAGGAGTCAAACTTGCCATGATTACCTTTATTTTCCTTAAATGCCTCCCATTTAAGCACCCAATCACCAACTTGGAAATTGTCCACTTTTCCCTTCCTGTCAAAGGTTTCTTTGATTGTCTTCTGATGGGCCTTTGACTTCTCAACCAGCTGTTCTCTGATTTGTTGTAGTTCAACTAGGTTATTCATTCTTCTTACCATGTCATTCTCTTCATCTTGTTCTTCTTGCAAGAATTTAGCCATAGGGAGAATCAGCTAGATAGGGAAGACAAAATCAGCACCATAAACCAATTTAAATGGAGAATTCCCTATGGAATTTTTGATGGTAACTTTGTTAGCCCATAGCACAAACTTCAACTTGGAATCCCAGCTCTTTTTGTTGTCCTCTAACAGTTTTTTGATTACCCTTACCAGACTCTTGTTAGATGATTCTACCAAGCCATTTCCTTGAGGATAATATGAGGTAGAATGCACCACTTGAATTCCCATGGATTCAGTCATGTCCACCAATTCTTTTGCCTTGAAAGTTGATGCATTATCAATGACTAGTTTGGTTGGGCAACCAAATCTAGTGAAAATATTCTCATTCAAGAACTTTATGACAACTTGATGATTGACATTCTTAGTGGGTATAGCCTCAATCCTCTTGGTGAAATAATCAGTGGCTACTAAGATCCATTTGTGTTGGCCACTAGAATGTGGGTTGACCTCACCTATAAAATCCAAGCCCCACTGCTGGAAGGGACCATTGACATGTACTGGCTTCAAGGGCAGAGATTTTAGTTGTTGCCTTCTTGCAATACTCTGACACTTGTCACAAGATTTCACAAAAGAAAACACATAAGAGAATAGAGTAGGCCAATAATATGTAGTCCTCAAGATTTTATGAGCTATGGTTTTCCAATAATGATGCCCTCCACAGATGCTAGAATGAAACTGATGTATGACTTCCACAGATTGTTCTTTATCTAGACATCTCAAGAGGATTCCTAATGGGTCTTTCCAATAAAGCAGATTTTTATTAATGTAGAATTTGGCTGATTTGAGTTTAATGACCCAGGCTTGACTTGAACTAAGCCTTGGAGGGACTTCTAGCTTTTGCAAAAAATGAACTATGTTGGAATACCATTCACAGGTGGGTAAATTTTCAGCCAAAGACTGATTCTGCTTTTGCTCTTTTGCCGCTCCCTTTGTTTGCTCATCATCTAAATTTAGACCAATGCAATTTATGTCTAACAAGCTTCCATTTTCCCCAGCCATAAGTTTAGACAAGCCCTAGCCTTTGACAAGCTTAGTGGGCTTCACCTCTATATTAAACTCTATGAATTTTGCAATCCATTTAGCTCTCTTTCCATCAATATCTGGCTGAGTTAAGACATCTTTTACTGAGGCTGAAGGTATATATGTAACCACTTTGGAATGCAGAATATAAATTACGAATGCCTTTAAATATTGAATGCCTTTTCAATAAGGTCATACCTTAGTTCAACATCCCTTAGAGTTTTGTTGAAAAGGGCCACAGGGTGCTCTATGCCTTCGTCATTTTTCTGCAAAAGAACTACTACAAGTGTATCATAAGAGGCAAAAGAGAAGATACAAAACTCCTTATTGTAATATGGGCTGATTAGAGTGGGAGCTTCCATGATAACTTGCTTGATGGCTTCAAAAGAGCTTCTTGAAGCATCTGTCCATTTTATTTCTGATCCTTTCTTCAACATGGAAGTGATGTGCTTTACTAGCTCTGAAAAGTTTGGAATGAACCTCCTTACAAAGTTAATCTTACCCAGGAAGGATTGAATGTCCCTTTTTGACCTTGGGATGGACAATGTCTAAATTGCTTGAACCCTTGCTGGATCAATCTTCACACCTTCAGCAAAAACAATATGTCCCATAAGTTTGCCTTCTTCTAGAGCAAACTATGAATTCTTTGGGTTCACCGAAATTTCAAACTGTTTGCACTTTAGGAAGACCTTCTTCAAATGCTGCAAATGGTCTTTGTGACTGTTGGAGAAGATTGCTATGTCATCAAGATAAATAATGACAAACTTGTCATTCTCTCCCACAAAGGCTATGTCCACGGCCCTCTGAAAAGTGGCCCCAACATTCATTAGTCCGAAAGGCATCTTGGAGTACATGAAAGTGCCCCAAGGATTAGTGAAGGTGGTCTTTTCCTGATCTTCTGGATGTACAACAACCTTATTGTAACATGCAAATCCATCTAAGAAAGACATGACTCTGGCACCTAAAACTCTTTGCACCAAGTGTTCCATCTTAGGCAGGGGGTAGTTATCTTTTTTAGAGCACTTGTTCAGATTTTTGAAGTCAAGACAAAGCCTAATTTCTCCATTTTTCTTTCTTACTACCACAAGGTTAGCTATCCAATTTGAATACCTTAGGGGAACTATGATATTGGCATCCAACAGCTTCTTGATTTCTTTCTCAATCAAAGGCAATAAGAGAGGGCTGATAGGTCTTAATTTCTGCTTAAAAGGGATGGTGTTGTTTTCCAGCGGAATCTTATGCTGAATGATGTTTGTGTCATAGTTTTAGGATCACTGTATTCCCAGGAAAAAATGTCAGTGAATTGCTTCATGAGGGTGCAATACTCAGAATTCTGGGCAGAAGACAAATGAGTGGACATATTTATGTATTTCAGATGGGCCAGGCTCCCTATATTGTGTTTACGAACAACAGATTCATTTTCCATTTTGGTAGACTTATAATGCACATCGTTATGATCGAACAACTTCTCTAGAGGCACCGATCCCTCTAGTATATGGTTACTAGGAAGTTGGATGATGCTTCCTCAGTTGATCTTGTTTTTCAACTTGGACTGGCCGCATTCTTATATGATTTCATTTTCCTTATCTATGTGATTTTCAGAAAATTCCTCAATGACTTGCAAAAACCTGTCAATTTCGTGATCATCTTCAAAAGCTTTCTAGTATTTGACGTTGTTAGGCAGAGACGGTTTATATTTCACCTGAACTTCATACGTTAATTTAGGAGGCAAAGGAGGAATGAACGTGCTAGCAGACACAACAAGGGAGTCAGCAAGTTGATTCTTAATTCTTGGAATGTAAGAAATGCTGAAATTACTAAAAGAATCCTTGAGCCTCCATACCTCATCTTTGTATGATTTCACCCTTAGATGCTTAGCTTGGAAATTTTTATTTACCTGCTGAGTAATGAGGCCTGCATCTCCAAACACTTTCAGGCCTTTGATGCCCATTTGTTTAGCAGCACTTAAGCCCAGAATCAAAGCTTCATACTCTGCTATGTTGTTTGTGACCTGAAAGGTTAATTTGAAAGATAAATGAATGTATTCCTGTGTGGGGGACACAAGGACTACACCTGCCCCTGCAGCTTCTTTAGAGCAAGCCCCATAAAAGAACATGTCCCAAATCTGTGGGCCTTATTCCTCAGCGATCTAGCAAACTAGTTTTTTAAGCTGCATGGAGGCCAAGTAGGATTCTTCAATATGAAGAATACATGCTCCAAAATCAGTGTCAACAGCATAGATGGGATGATTAGTGAGATTCCGTTCATCACTGATGATATAAGCCAATTGAGCTTCACTTTGTAATCTCTTGCTCTCACCTTCGAAAACTGGGACAATAGCATAAGACAGATCATTTTGTAATGCTCCAACTAATCTCTTGATCCAACCTGTGGAAAGTAACATGCCAAATTTTGGGGGTAAATATGCTACCACAATATTCATCATCATGCTTTTCATGGGAAAATGAGACAAAGTGATGGCTAGGTCCTTGATTAATCCTAGACATTTCAATTTTCTAGAGTCAAAAGAAAACAGGTCATGATAAGGCTTGGTGATGTCAAGACCCAGCTCATCTATGAAAGCCTTGGGCATTAGGTTATGGCTGGCTTCAATGTCCAGAAGGTAGTTATGAAGGATTTTATCATGAATAGTCAGAGAGACATAGAATGATTGGGCGATGTCTTCACAATTTTCAATCATTAGGTTGATAATAACAACTGGCTTGTCATCTTACAGATTTACATAGTCAATGGAGGCTTGGATGGCTTTAGGCTCAAGGGCTTCGAGGATGGATCTTTTGAAGGACTCATTCTTCATTAGTTCAATCAGAGGCATTGGTATTCATAGCTTATGAATTTCTGATTGAAAATTGAAAGGAGAAGGAGACTTGTCAAGATGTTAGGCCCCTATACTACTAGTGTAACACCTTATTGTTATTATTACAACACACTTATTATATTTATGTACCCATGTAGTGCCCATATTGTTACTATTGTGCCCCATAGAAGCCCACTATTGTTATTATTGTGCCCTTACATTATTATTGTTATGTCGGCTCTAATTATGTTATGAACCCTTAGACTCCTATATATAGAAAGGAGGT
>APFE030442838.1:99428-128623 GCA_000404065.3 Pinus taeda | reverse complement strand
GGGAAGACACTTCAAGGTAAAAATGGATCATGATAGTCTCAAATACTTTTTAGAACAAAGATTATCTTTAGAAGAACAGAAAAAATGGATCACAAATATGTTGGGTTATGACTTTGAAATCATCTACAAAAAAGGGAAGAAAAATGTTGTTGCAGATGCACTCTCAAGAAAGGATGAGGATGTGGAAGCATTGTTTTGTGCTATTTCTATTATCCAACCGGATTGGATGATCAAAGCAAGGGATGAATGGAAGAAGGACGAAGAAGTGTGGCCGCTCATGCAAAAGCTGTAGAAGATCCCAGTTCAAACAATATTGCTAGAACTTGATGAGGAAGGAAAAATCATTTTAGAACCTGGAGCAGTCACAGAAACAAGAACCTGACAGCTATGAAATTCATCAATTTCAGAGTATCTCATTAAGTGGAAGAACTTACCCACTGAAGATTCCACATGGGAGGACAAAGAGTTTATACAAAAGCATCAAGAACTACTCAAGCGTTGAGGACAACACTTTGTGAAGGAGAGGGGCATGTTAGGTCCCTATGCTACTAGTATAACCCCTTATTGTTATTAGTACAACCCCCTTATTGTGCCCCATAGAAACCCACTATTGTTATTATTGTGCCCTTACATTATTATTGTTATGTCAGCTCTGATTATGTTATGACCCCTTAGACTCCTATATATAGAAAGGAGGTCTTGTCATTTGTATCATCCAAGAATTGTTCATTTTTGTAACGTAAAGGAGGTTGTCACCTTGAAGAGGCTTATTTCTAAGGAGTTTATCTCTCTTTTATATCTTTTTGTGATCTAGTTTCATAACAAATCATCTAAACTAAAAGTTAACAGAAAATCATTAATATTTATACATTTGGGTTTAGGATTTTCTTATTTCTTCTCATCATTTGTTGAATCATGTGCACTAGAAGAACGAGACTCTTGTGGTTCAACTTCTTGTTTTTGAAGGCCCTTCTTCTTCTTTTTTCTCTTCTTCTAATTCTCCATATTATTGTTGGTACCATCTCCAAATATGGGTTTGATCATATCCCACATTTCCTTGGCATATTTTAAGCCTAGTAGCCTCTTCAAATCATCATCATGAAGTTTCTTGTAGATTACGACTCTAGCTTGTGCATCCTGCTACAAAAATTCACTTGCAATTTGATCCATTCCACAACATTCACATACTAATCTCCAAATTTTAGATCCACTAGACAAGAATTGAGATTTAGCATTTTTGTACCACACCTTACAATTTGCAATTGCGAGGACAACCATTGAAAAAAAATAAAATTTCTGCCAACAAATCCCAGATCTACTCTCCAGCAATTAATCTACAACCAAGAGCCCTCCTCTTATACTAATTGTTGGAAACCTTTGAACAAACTTTGGGGGGGGGGGAGGTGGGGAGGAGGGGTGTTGGGTGAATGAGTAGTGGCCTTATTATCAATTATTACCACTTTAAACTTCTCTACTGAATCATGTACCACTAACTAGGAACATATCATATCATCACATGAATATAAACAATATAAGAAACTAAATTAGAAAAACATGAGAGAAAAAATACACCAAAAAACTATCAAACATAACCACAATAAAAATCCACACAAGAGACATACAATGTATGGTGGAAAAATATTCACTAGGAAAAAAACCACCCTTGCTATTGTTGTGTTATTGTGAATCTTCTATTAAGAAAATATAATCTTTTACATATATTTTTGACTCCGATCAGGTAGGATAATCGACCTCATATACAATCAATTGAATCCCATTAGCTTGGAGACTTGATTCTACTGATAAACTCAGAAGACTATGTTCTCACACAGATTTATGGACTACCATCAGCTAAAAGCCACCATGATCAATTGATCCTTACCTAACTCTAATTGGACTATCCAGCTTTGATGGGATTGAGAAATTGTTCCTTTTGTTGAAACTTCGGAATCACTTCTCCACGCTCATGAATTTGTTGCTCCTCTACTCTATGCAGACCTCATTTCATCTATTATCATACTAGATGCCAAGAATTTATGCTCAACTTGATTCAACTCTGCAATACAGACTCTAGAACCAAGATAATCTCATCAAATCAAATAAAAATACCATGAACATATGCTCTCCACACAACCAAAATAGTGGTCACATCAAATCTAAAATACCATAACCAACCAACAAAAAAAACACAGCTCATACTCGACCATCATGTCAAATCGTCACACCATAATATAATTGTTGCATACTACAATTAGCAACATACAACATAATGCATATGTGCCAAATGCACTAGAATCACTTGCAGAAACAAAAGTGAGAGTCACCAACAAAATATACTCCAACAACATGCAAAAAAACTTTCCAAACAATCTCTGCTACAGTAGCCTCAAATCTGATCTGAATACTGATCCACTACTTCAACAATGTGCTCCATTCGCTGCCATTTACACTCACTCATTGAAGCAATTATTCTCACAACTAGGTCTAAAGCATACTCACAATATGAAACCTTGTCTTCCTCAGATATACTCATTGTCAACCTCCACTCAAATCCAAAGTGAAGTATATAAAACATGAATGGATATTTATTGACCGTAGGGATGAGATTAGGAGTGCACAAATTGGACTAAATAAATCCACTAACATAAATACTTGTGCATGAAAGGTTTTAACATCATTTGAGGACCTTTTTAAACCATTCTTGATATTTACAATTTAATCTAGATGCCTCTTAGAATTTCCATGCCAGTTTTCATTTGATTTATGCGAGGAATGTGGAGGATTTTTTATGAATAATCTTAATCGTATGCCCAACACTAGTTGAACTCAAATGGAGACCTTAATTCACATGCACATGCCTCTCTCCCAGCGATTGGAGCCTTTTAGTCTCATGCATAAGCCTACATGGGAGCGACTGAGGCAGAACATAAGGAAAATCAATGAACCCTCAACTTAGAACCTATGCCACCTATTGAATCACCTTCTTCAGCATCCATACATGCCTCCAACCCTTTGTTATGCTTAGTAACACCTCTATGAATGGATCAAACATGTCTCCTAATTTCCATTTCCAAGTTGACGTAAAATGCTAACAAACAAGGTTGGAAAGAGTGCTACCAGGTCATCCAATCTCCAACAACACCTACACAAGATGCAACACCTCTAAATGGACATGTAACACCTCTACGTCATCATCATCATCGTGAGGCCATCATACTATGATAATTCATATCCATGAGAATAAACATGAATACTTTGTATGCCATATCATTAAGGGTGCCATCATCTCCATCACATGAAGATTTGTATCATCCACCTGTAGAAACAACCTCTACCTCCATGAACACCATACTTCCATCATATGATCATCATGAGTGTGACATCATACAATTGACATCAATGCCAACAAAACTGTCTTAATGTCAACTCAACTAGCTACAACCATGCTACAATGAATGGCATCAACACATTGGGTAGACTACATAGGGTTGAAATCAATGTCAACATGAGCTAGTTACCATCATGAACCAATGCCAACATCAGTTAACTGGATCTATGCACACTATAATGCCAACACTTGTCATAAATATGGCCAACTATTTTTCTCTCTCATAGGATATTTTATTTGTTCAATTTTTCTTATTGATATGTGAATCTAAGTAGTATTCTAGTGAATACTAATTCCAAATAGAGGAATGATCGAACAGATTGTACCACATTCAATCCACATGTAACTCTCATAGAATCAACACTCTGAAGGTCATGTGACTTTGACCTCGTCTATGGCTTAATTTTATTTGTGTGGCACCCATACTACACAAAAATGAAATAAGTAAAATGGGTTACATTGCAAAGGGAGCACAAGCTTCTATGACAAATTAGATACTCAATGATTGATCCTAGATCTAGGACTATTGATACATAGTATTTTGTCTTCATATAGAAATAAAAAAATGCTTCTCTATTTTTTTAATATGAATGTGCGACCAATATTAATTTGTTCATAAACTACCTAACTAATTAAATAACCATTTTTACAAACCAAATATCTTGCTTCTAGTATCAAGAAATTCTTCAAGATAATATACCAAAGTAATTGGTAATGACGAAGAGGTCGAAATTACAATAGATAGGATAATGTCTTTGTGACAACTTTCAAGGATGAAAATTGTTCATACAAAGTCACATAAAGGAGATTCATGCATGACACCCATGAATATCACCCAATTTATGTATGGAAGAGAGTCAGAGTTGAGAAAGACCCACAAAAATATGGTTGAGGAAGGCCAAACATCCATTGCTTTGGTACCACTATTATAATACTTAAGAATGGAGATAAGCATGGAATTCATAATTCATTAATATGATACACATATATAAATCTCTATGATATTTGGATTCATCTTCCAAGAGGTCTCTGAGACTCTTGATAACAATTCCTGTTCACTTGACTTTTCATATCCCTTTTGAAGTGAATAAAAAATACCATAACCCTTATCGATAGAGTTTATGAAAAATGGGAGACCTAAAATTCACCTTGGGAGCCTTTGAAATATGGGGTTTTATGGCTCAAAGGGATTTCTTTGCAAGATACTTCTTAGTAAAATTAGAGAAAGTGGAATAGTTGGACATTAAACTAGTAAAGTTGTGACCCATCTAGAGAAACAAAAGAACTAGAGATGAAAGAATCATAAAGGCAATTGATTTATTTCTAATACCCAAAGGATTTCTAGATGAAGTTATATGGATAGAGAAATGGGCCAACTCAATAGAATAATAACCACTATCTAATTATACTAGAAGTATCTTTTGCATAGTAAAATATGACTAACCCTTTCAAACTAAATCTAAAATAACTAAAGATGGAGAAGTTTGTAGGAAAGATAAAATATTACTGGAAATATTATGATTCAACTTCAAAGGGATCTACTTTAATTCAATTTCAAAATAATTTGAAAGAATAAAATTAGGTCACAGCTTAATGAGTTATGGATAACAATTAAAAATATGACAAGATCCTCATAGAGCTGAAAGAAAAGTTGGAGACACTACATAACATTGAAGATTTTGATTATCTAAATGAGGCTCAAAATATGGAAGTGAAGCTATTGGGAGGAAAAAAATGAAATTATTAATATAAAAGAGAAGGAATGGAGTATCAAGAGTATATCCATATGGATTCAAGCAGGCAATGAAAATGCACAGATCTTCCATATATATGCAAATAGAAGAAAACATAGTAATTATATCTACACAATAAATAAATAAATTATAGTTGGGAAAAAAAATTAAGGACAATACAAAAGGAGGATTCGACAACTTCTCTAATCTCAGGGAAGATTTTTGGGATATCATTGTTAAATTAATTAAGCTATCCAACTTATTTCCTAGTTTTTGCAAAGAGGATGATGATTTGAAATTTACGAAAGAAGTGGACAAAGAGGAACTACAAGAAAAATTACACAAATTCCAAAGGATACAAGTGTAGGACCAAATGGAATTCCTGTGGAATTCATTTTTGGATGCTATGAGTTTATAGAAGGTGATGTTAGAAAGGTGGTGAAAACCACTAGAACCACTAGAAAAAAAGTTAGGCACCTTCAAAGCTACCTTTATAGCTTTCATTCCAAAAAAGGATAACCAATATTTTTCAAAAACTATAGGCCAATATCCTTAGGCAATTGTATCTACAAAATTATTCCAAAATTCAATGTTAAAACACTTAAAAGTGTATTATTAGAACAAATTTTTGGAGAACAATTTAGGTTCTTAGAAGGAGGAAAAATTCATGAGGTACTTAGGATAGCACAGGAAATGCTCCATTTGATAAAGCATAAAAGTTAAAGAGCATTGTTCAATAAAGTGGACATTTATAAATCCTACAAAGGGGAAAGATGGATTTACCTAATATTGATGCTTATTCACTTCTTATTTTATCAGATATTTGTGGCTTAGGCGATGAGTTGCATTACCTCAATGTATTTTTCCTTCTTAATCAATGGGGATACATCCCTCTTCTTTAGACAAGGTAGGGGCATAAGGAAAGATTGTCCCATATCCTCTTTTTTTTCCATCTCATAGCTAAAGGCATGAGTAGGCTTATAAAGGACACTATAAACATGGTAGTTTCAAATGGATGTGCAGTGGTCCATGATGTAACCTAACAAACCTCTTCTTTCATAGTTATATTTTGGCTTTTTGTGAAGGTATGTGAAGAATAATGGAGATATTTAAAACATTTTTTTAATTTATTGGTATATTGGTTATAATTTTACACATCCACAATTTCCATGTGGAGCACCATTGACTAAGAACAAGATAGTTTCTCCCAAGTTTTCCCTATCATATGATTGATATATACTAGGGATTAAAGTATTTTGGATTCCACTTAAAACCCAATTTATATGAAAAAGGTGACTAAAATTGTCGATACGAATGTGGAAAAGAGATTAGATGCCTAGCGCAACCAATAGCTCTTTTGTTAAGGATATATTAGAAGTAAATACCAATATGTTGGATTTCATTAGCATGGGTTTCAAAAAATGTTTCATAGACCATTAGAAAATTATTCAATAACTTTATTTGATTAAGAGACCAAAGAGATATTTGTCTTGTGTTGGATTCCTAGAAAAAAATGGTTGCTCCAAAGGCTAGTGGAGGATAGGAATTAAAAAAACCACTTTCGCTTCTCCAAAGATCTAGATACAAAACATGTTTACATAATTTTATCGAGAAAAGGCTTGTGGGTCCAAGTAATTATTGAAAAATATATGGCCCCAACTACAATAAAAGAGTGGCTAAGAAACATATATAAAAAACTACATAATGTATCAATCATTTTTAAAGCTATCAATGGACCTTTCATTTGGTAGGTAATTGACTAATTTGGAAGGTGGGAAGAAGAGAGAAAATTCAAATTGGACTTGATCCTTAAATAAGCATTAGATGTTTACATAGATTACCTCTTTAGCTAATTCAAGGTCTTAGAAGTAAAGGATTGTACATAATTAATTGTAAAATAGGAGAGATCTACAAATTTACAATAACAATGGATCACCTAAGAGGAAATGGAATTGAGAAAAGAATGTGTAAAAAACCTAAAAGAAAATAATGTCAAAAATTGAAAATATGATGGTTAATTTATTTTATGTAACATACCAAGACCCCTATGTGCTAAGAAAATGGTACTAGGTGATATAATTACTAGCTTAATCCTCCACTTTGATGCTTCTTGTCACCAACCCAATCCTTTGTTGTATTTTAAAAAAAAAAAAATCATTTCTTTACCACCCATAATCCGACTTGTAATCAACCCAATTATTTCTTGGATTCTACTAAGGTAAAGTTTTATACAATTTTATTTTCTTTACATACGTAATCCCTGATCCCTACATCAATTGTAGGAGATATGAGTATGTTTGGCCCAACATGTTCAATGTAAAGGGACCCAGTGGCTTGGAGTTGGAGTCCACAAATTAGATGTCATCCCGCAATATTATCATACCATTTCATTACATAGCCAAAAAACACATTCATATCCATAAGTAATCTTATCTCCTTTGTGCCTTGTAGAGCATATGTGGTACCTCAAAATCTCAAACCCCAATTTTCAAATCATGCTCTTCCTACTAGCTTAGCAAGGAAATTAGTTCTATTCAAATCTAGAACACCCCTCACTTTTCTTACATATTTACATATTAGTTACTGGAGGAAGGATGTCACCATTAATAATGTATAGACTTTGATCTAGTGACGATGCAAGGAAGTCTTAGGGTGCTAATATAAGAACCCCAATTATCACCAGAGGAGGAATAAAACAACCAATCAATATCATGATCTAGCCCTTATGCTAACATGTTGAGAGAACTCATTCATGATTTATGATGAGTTGAGACTTTTCCCCAAACTACTGAGAGGTGACATTTGCGGCAAAAATAACTAACAATAGTGAGCTCTCCAACCCATTTCATGGAAGGGACGATTGTGTTGATTCACATCAATGAAGAGGTAAGGGATTTGTGTTGGAATAGTCAGTAATATGCAAGTGAAGTATTCACTCATACATCTACTTACTTTTACTCAACAATGCATGACATTTTCATCTAACTCTTTCATTGTTCAATAATGATATCAATCCCTAGCTAGGAGAAACACCATAAACTCTTTCCGCTCAGCTATACAAACAATTGTCAATATCATATCTCGATGCCTTGGTAGTGGAATACATGTTCTCACTTGCAACCCTTAACATCAAATCACTTAGCCACACTCACAAGTCTCAGTAGTATATAATCTTGCATTGAAAAACACTTAACAACTCAAGGAAATATATGACACTACTAGGCTTAGCAATGCTTGCATGTATACATCAATAGTGTTAAACAATGATTATGACTTAACCAATACTCTTTCTATATTAAATGGTAAATTCTTTCTACAATACAAACTCAGTTATACATGGCATCAAACTGTGCTAAACCCAAAATGAGCACTAGTCATGAAAATTTATTCCTTAGCTCAATAAGCATCCATCAACACTTTTTCATTCTTAAAAGCTTCAAAAATATACCCATGAGAAGCAAGAAGAACAACCTTCTCACAATAGTATTACAGGACACACGCTCAACCTCACTGAAAATTGTGCATATAAATAATATTACGCCTTAAATGAATCATTGAGCTTCAGTATAAACAATGTTAGCAACATTGTCAATATGGCTTTGAACAATCATCAATGTACAAGTCTAATAGTAATGTATTTACAATACCATAACTACTAGGTCAATACCAGATCAATCACCATACACACAAACCTCCCTTTAAATCATATCTTCATTGAGCATAGGAAGAGAAACAACAACAATGTAACAAATAGATCAAATAAAAAACTAGTTGTGCTCAGTACAATAGGAGTCCAAAATTATTTTGTGACTAGGTCAAACTAGGCCTATGAATCAATTAGTATATTTATTTTTATACGTCTTTGGAAAGCCTAATTTTAGATTCAAAAATTGCCTTGAGTTAACCCCTTAAACATCTTTAGGCAAGGTTGAATTAAGCTCAGTAGCAGCCCTGAATTTTCTTGAAAAGGAAAATTTGGCCTCAATGGGAGCATTAAGGTTGGACCTATTAAATTTATAGAATTAGTTTATCATATTGTTTAGGTTGGCTCAGATTTTATGGACAAGTCAGCCCCCCCTGTTGATATCCTCACTCTATTATAAAAATGGCATATGTATGCCATGAAATGGAAAACTATTTTACATCATTTTGTTTTATGTAAATGAGTCTGAAATCTTCTGAGGAAATTTGTCAGAATCTTGATTGGGAGGTCGATATTGCTTCTTTGTTTATTATCATGTTCATTCGTATTGGTACATGTCAATGTCTCTATGTATTCATGAAGTTCCTTTTTTATGTGTCCTAGTCTGAATTTATAAAGAAAAATGAGGGCACTCTTTAGAGAAATGAATGATTCAAGTGATTTGTAGAGATCTCTTCAGCTAGGAAATACTTTTGATTTACAGGAAATTTACCTAGATTTAGGGTGAAAATCTAGTATTGGTCTTGGAATTTTCCTTAGCATAAAATTCATCTTATGGGTATTAGATTAAATTGAGTGCATTTCTCTACCATTTATTTCACTCATTTTACCCACATGCAGATACTTTGTTTCATTTGAATGAATTTGTCAATTATGATTCATTTGAATTGACGCCTATTTGGATGGGGTCACAACAATGCATGTGGATAATATCAAATTTTTATATGTTCAATTGCCACTTTTTCCACGTGATCAAGTCACAATGGGAAAAATATAATTTATTTCACTACACACATATTTCAGATCATATGTGTTGTTAGTAGTTTGTATTAATATTTTTGCATTTGATTAGACTTGCACATAATTCTCTATACCATCTCATCTTGATAGGTTTGTTTCGCTTCAAATGAGAATACCATGATAGTATTAATGTTAATATGATTTTGATTCCAAATATGAATGATGATGAGAAGATGTATAATATATGAGACTCTGCAAATTGGTACGCCACCTCAAACAAATTTGACATTTCCATACAATGTTGCACGTAAAAGTTTAATTGTTTTGGAGGTGTAGCTCTCCCAGAAATAATTAGATTATCATATTATGTTTATACATACTAGATCTAAGTTTGTTATGGAAAAAAATAATATTTTTTTTGCTAAGAATTCACAAGTACAATTCAAAGGCCTCACTTTGTCTATGAGAAATTGTTAAGGTCTTTAATATGGTGAATGGTTGTGTATGTGTGCATATGAGTTGATCTGGTATAGACGATTATTTTTCTAAAAGATTATTTATGTATTTGAATGTGCTATGTAGCTCATATTCATCAAAATTATAAGTCTTCTTGTGTTTCTATTGTTGAGTACTACATTACTAAGATTTTTTGCTGATCAAAAAGATTTTTTGTGTGTGGTCAAATCTTCTAAGATCAGTAGAGTGAGATTGTGATGACTGCTTACTAAAAATAGGATGATATTGTCATGCTACTTATGTCAAAATTGTGTATTTCAGTGTATAGTCATTGCTAAGTTTGTTTGTTGTTGAGAGCTTCTATTCAGGTTATATACAACTGAGAAGAAAATGTTCATGTTAATGTTTCTGTATCCATATTTCTACTAAAATATCGACAAATATTTGTATAGATGAGTGATTTTCCATGAAAATATGATGATCAAGTTGTTGTGAGAGCTTGAAATGCTGCTAGGGTTTGTTGAGCAAAGCTGGTAGGGTTTTCATATTTATGTTTATGCCATTAGGTTTTTTATGGTAGAATGTGTTGAGTAGAATTGTTGAGCTATGACTTGCATTGCATAAAGGTAATTGGGCTTGTGTCTTATGATTTTGTATTTCCTAAGGAAAATTTTGAGACAAATTAAGGCTAGGAATATGACAAACTTATGACACATTATATTGTGCATGAGGGAAAGAGTTAGCAGTGATAAGGGTAGCATTAGAAACATTTTTGTGACAAGTGTTGTGACAACAAAAATTGACTATTGGAAAGAAGCAGAGGTATTTCAATGGCATCTGAGCAGTGATCATGGTGCAAACATTGAGCAGTGTATTCGGTGTGATATATCTTATTCTGTTACCTTATCTTAAAGCTAGTAGAGTGTTTCAATGTAGAGATTGAAGTCTCCTTTAGGTTGGAGCATGAGAACACTTCAGGTTGGAAGGCTAGTGCTCAGGAAGAAGATTGATGTTACGAGCTGTTGGAACATCCTTCCAATTAGAGCTAGTCAAATAAGGGTGTTGGTGCAGCCCTTCAGTTGAAGTTTATAAAACCAAGGGGGTTGGATCCTCCTTCCAGTCATTGATAGAGAATATTGGAAGTTTGAGCTTCCTAATGATGTAATTTAAGGCATATATTAAAAAGTGTTTGGTGTGTTTTCTCCTAGAAGGGTTTCCACGTAAAAATCTCGTGTACTTTCTATGTTGTTATGCATTGTTGAATGGTTTTGCTAATTGTTGATGCTTACATTATATGATTAGAATTTTAAATTTTTCCTAATATTGATTCACCCCCCTTCTCATTATTAGTAAATATTCCATCAATTTGGGCCATTTTTTTGAAAGGATGCTTGCATCGGACCTCAACATTAAATAGGTGAAGCTAAGTGTTAATAGATAAAGACTCTTGGTCAAAAAATTGATGAGAAAGGTAACTCGTCAACCTAAAAATATCAATGCAAGATGTTTCTTAGCACTCGATCACCAATGATCTAAGGCATGTGGATTAATTCCAATGATAAAACATGATTCTCGACTCCAGACCTTTAATGAAGTAAAAATATGGTAGGTAAGAATCCTCAATCAAGAACCTTAAAATATTTAATTACGTCTCTCAAGGATAGGCTTGATCCAATGCTTGGACCCAAAGTCTACTAATTTCCTTGTTTATGTGGCAATTCCTACATTGACCAAATTGGTAGGTCCTTTAAACCTTAGTTAAAGGAACACATCATTTATACTTCCCACAATCGTGTTTTAAAGTGAGGTCTAGTTGAACATTCCCTCAAGACCAAGCACCTAATTTTCTTTGACCAAACTAAATTATTTGCCCTTGCCCCTTTCGGATATCCCACCTCATTCATGAAGCCTTAAAGGTAAAAAATAACCCAAATAACTTCAATAGGGAAGATGGTTTCAGGCTTTGTGACTATTGAAAATGTAGCAAGAAAATCTCAATTTGACTTTGCCTAGGTCAAACTAGAGAAAATTCAAATTTCTATTTCAGCAGAGATCTTGGAGGTACTTAAATGAGGTGACATGGCACTTGTAACTCAGTTAACTTAGTTAATCTGATTCGGGGAAGCTTGAGCTTAGCTCAGTATGTTTGGTTGCTAATTTGTAGCAATCTTTTTCAGTTAATTTGAGTTATTGTGAGATAAACTAGTTATAACTATCAGAAGAAATAGTGGAGGTCAAATTGTTGAAGTGGAACTTCAACCACACTTAGTGATCAGCTAGTTAACTAGTCAACCAACCCAAAATAATTTTTGCATGAAGAGAATTCTAGTTACCTAGTTGAGATGGAGATTCCAAGGTAGTGTACTACCAGTTGTAGCATATTCCCATGTGTACAGGTGGTGCATGAAGTCAGAGGAAGTACCTAGAGGAATCACACATTTCAATAGTGGGAAATTCCTAAATAATAGGGGCCAATTTCCTAGACGAAAAACTAAAGGAAATAGGAGCTTAGATCCTAGAGGAAAAATGAAAGAAAATAGGAGTTTGGATGTCTCAAAAATTGGCTAAGTGTTAGCCAGAGTCAGTCAATCAAGCAGAGGGATAGAGCATACACAGGCAAGGTGTGCTCAAGATTGAACAAGCATATGTATTTCATCTCTATTCTCTGATTAATGCAATATAGATAGTAAGGGTTTTTGATTAGTTTCTTTCCCCTAGATAAATCTTTGTGCATGTGTGTTGTCTCCTTTTGCATGTCTATGATTTGTGTTCTAGATGGTGAATTATCTCCCGCAGATCAATAGAGTGGCTTCAAGTCTTGTAATTTAGTAAATTTCATGAGCAATTTTGAATCTACACATTAATTTCTACATGGTATTAGAGATGGAATTAATGTAGAGCAAATATTTGGAAGTTATCATTGCAAGAGGTTTGAATTTGAATATCAATGTAGTAGGTTTTCTTCGAGATTGAGAAGATGGCTTTCAAAGGACTAAGGATAGAGTATGCCCTGGAAGGCACCTCAAAATTTGTTTCATGGAAGGACCACATGGAGGAAGTATTGGAGGACAATGGGTTGCTATAATACAACAAGACAAATGTTGCAAAACCCCAAGCATCTAATGCTCAAAACCTTTCTTAGTGGAAGAAAGATGTGGCCAAGGCGAGGAATATCATATTGGAGGGAGTATGAGATCATATTTTCTCAAATATCCATGGAAAAGAGACTCCATTTGCAATGTGGAAATCACTGATAGAATTGTTCGAGAGTAATAGTGACCATAGGAAGTTGGCACTCAAGGACAAGCTTAGAAGTATTAATATGTAGAAGAATGACACAATTCAACAGTATCTGAGTAAGTTTAAAAACATGTTGTGATGAACTTGGCAAGGTCAGTGGTAATGTCCCTGAAGAAGACTTGGTAGCTCTAGCCCTTTTTGGCCTTCCCAAGAGCTAGCATACCTATTAATATTTGGTAAATGGTAGGGATAAACTACCAAGTTGGGAGCACTTACGGTCCGACCTTGTATAGGAGGAAATAAGGTGGAATACCAAAGATGGGACTTCATCCAAGGGATACGATGAGGATTAATATGCCTTAGTTGGAAAGCAAAAGAAATGGAAAGGGAAGAAATCCCAATCCAAAGTAGAATCTAGTCAAGGGGGAAAGAATAAAGAGTTGTCCAGAATCAAGTGCTTTCATTGTCATGAATTCAGGGACTGTGCCATGAAGTTTCCACACAAGAAGACAAGTAAGAAGACCCCAAGATGAGTGGTAGGTGAAGCATTGGCTTTATAGTTTGAGCTTTAATTTACTCTCATTGGATGCATGGCCAACACTTTACTCTAGTTCCCCATGACAGTGAATAAATATTTTTTCATTGATTTGGAGGAGAAGGATCTCCAGATGCACATCGAGATGGGAGATGATGGATGTTACAACGTGAACAATATTGGTACATTCACATTTCATAGGGAGTCAATCCCCCCTCTTAGTCTTAAGGATGTGATGTTTGTTCTAGATCTAAAGAAGAATATTGTCTCCATTGCATTTTTGGAAGATCATGGTTATGACGTGATCTTCAGCAAAGGAAAGGCATTCCTGAGACACATATCCATGAGATATGTGAATAAGGTTGGGGTTTGTGTGAAGAACCTCTACAAGCTAGATGTGGAGGATTGTGTTGCATTGAACACAAAGGTGGAGAAGGAGCAGTGTCACGATGTCGGTGAACTTTGGCATATAATACTTGGTAATTTGTATCATGGTGCTTTGAAGATCATCTAGAATATTACCACAGGCCTCCCCAAAGGAGCATTGTAGCAACATGATACATGAAAAGGGTGTACCTTGGGGAAGTACATAATAGCAACCTTCCATGATCGAGACGGCAGAGAACATGCAGTCCTTTAAATGATCCACTTGGATGTTTTTGGACCTTTCTCGATAGCTGCCACTGCTAGACACAAATATTTTATCATATTTATTGATGACTTCTCACAGAAGTGTTAGGTCTTATTCATGTGGAAGAAGGATGAGACTTTATCCAAGTTCTTATAATTCAAATCACTGGTGGAGAAAGAAATGGGCAAGAAGGTGAAGGCTCTCATGAGAGATGATGGAGGTGAGTATGTGTTGAATGAGTTTAAAAATTTATTTGCAAAAGAAGGCATTCAATGAGAGTTGAAAACACCCCACAACCCATAGAAGAATGGAGTGCTTGAGAGAAATAACCTTAGCATTGTGGGAGCAGAATGAGTGATGTTGCATGACCAAAGCCTTCCTCTCCACTTGTGGGTTGAAGCATGCAACACAATGGTTTATTTGCAGAACAAGAGACCTCATCAGATTCTTGGCGTGATCACACTCGACAAGGATTTCTCAGGGAGGAAGATGGATGTGTCTCACTTAAATACACTACCATGTGTATTTTCCATCACTCAGAATGACAGTTGTGCAAAGGGATGTAAAATGTGATTAAGACAAAGCCATGCAGCTCTCTCTTGAGAGGGAACTTCAAATCCCACTAGAAGAGGATCTTTTAGCTCCAAAGGAGGAGCCTTAGGATGTTGTAGAGTAGCCACAAGTTGAGGAGAAAAGAGTGGAGATGCCCACTCAGGAAGAACCATCCAAAGAAGGCAGGAAAAGGACCATATAAGCTAAGAGATTTGTGCAGGATGCAAGGGATAATGTGGGTGCTCCTTTAAATCGGCATAGACAGAGAAGGTCACCAAATCGATACACTAGCTACATGGCTCTAATGACTGGAATAGCATAGATTGAGTCATCCTCTTTCAAGGAAGAAATAGAGAAACTTGTATGGGTTGATGCAATGGTGTAGGAGTATGAATCTATTGTAAATAACATTGTTTGGGAAGTGGTCCGAATACCAACAAATAATTTAGTTATGGGTTTGAGATGGATCTTCAAGGTGAAGCATGTGGCAGACAGAAGCATAAAAAAGAACAATGCGAGATTTGTGGTCAAAGGGTACTCTTATGTTGAGGGGATTGACTATGAGGATAACTTTGCTCCTATAGCAAGGTACTCATCAATCATATCAATTCTTTATCTAGATGCACAAATGGGGTGAAAGATCCACCACTTGGATGTGAAAACAACATTCCTCAATGGTGTTATTAAGGAGGAGATGTATATCGAGCAACCATAATGCTTTGAGACTTTTGATAGAGAGTCTCATGTGTGAACACTCAAGTGAGAATTTTATGGTCTCAAGAAAGCACCCCATGCTTGGTACACCAAGATCAATAGCTATCTCACTAGTTTGGGCTTCACCAAAAGTGAAGTGGGTGTAAACATCTATAATATTTTGGTAGAAGGTAAATTGTTGATAAATGTATTATATCTTGATGACTTGATTTTGATTGGTGATGAGCAGCTGATCAGATCTTGAAAGGAGGACCTTGCAAGAGAGTTTGAGATGAAGGACATGGTCCTCATTCACTTCTTCCTCATATTGGAAGTATGGAAAGGTGATGAAGAACTATTTATCTCTTAGGGAAAGTACGCCAATGAGATACTTTATAATTTATGCATGGACAATTGGAAACCCATGGAGACTCCTCTAGCGACCAACTAGAGGAAAGAGGATGCAAATTCAAGTGAGGAAGTGAATGCGACTATTTACCAATAGTTAGTGGGTTCACTCATGTATCTTGTGAAAACACAACCAAACATGTTCTTTGTAATCAACCAGTTGATCCGAGGTATGGTTAGGCCAACCAAACTATTTTGGAGGGAAGCTAAGCATGTTCTATGGTACCTTAGAGGCAATACCCAGTTTGGAATTTGGTATAGATAGAAAGAGGGAGTGAAGTTGTGTGGTTTCACAGATGAAAATTGGTTGAGGAGCCCATCAGACTGAAAGAGTACACTAGGTGGAATTTTTAGCATTGGGTCACAGAGATTTCTTGGTACAATAGGAAGAAAATATTTGTGGCACTCATCTCAGCAAAAGAATAATACATGGTTCCAAGTCAAGCAACATGTGAGGCGATCTAGATGAGAAAAATACTTGTGGGCTTGTTTGGTCAGATGATGAATCCAACTGTGATTTACTATGATAATCAGAGTTGCATCAAATTCTCTAAAAATACTATTTTTCATGATTGATCCAAGAATATTGATATCAGGTATCAGAATTTAAGGGATTGTGTGTAAAGGCAGAGTATGTTGTTGTAGTACATTCCAACACAGGAACAAGATACTAATATTTTGACAAAGGCCTTGTCAAGAGGGAAGTTTGAGTTCCATAGGTGCATGATACAGGTGGTTGATAATCCCTTTCTTGATGAGAGGGAGTGTTGAAAGTGCAATAAGAAAAATCTCAGTTTGACTTTGCCTTGGTCAAACTAGAGAAAATTTAAATTTCTATTTCAGAAGAAATCTTGGAGGTAGTTAATTGAGGTGACATGGTACTTGTTACTTACTTAAATTATTTAATTCGATATGGGTAAACTTGATTTTAGTTCATTATTTTTGATTTCTAATTTGAAGCAATATATTTTGGTTACTTTGAGTTATTGTAAGTTAAACTAGTTCTAACTATCAGAGTAACAAGTGGAGGTCAAGTTGTGGAAGTGGAAGTTCAACCACACCCAGTGATCAACCAATTAACTAATCAATCAACCAAAAATATTTTTTACATGCAGAGAATTCTAGTCACCTAGATGAGATGAAGATTAGAAGGTAGTATACTATCAGTTGTATCATATTTCCATGTGTACAAGTGGTGCGTGCAGTCAGAGGAAGGACCTAGAGGAATTGCGCAATTCAGTAGTGGGAAATTACTAAATAATAGGCGCCAATTTCCTAGAGGAACAATGCAAGGAAATGGGATCTTGGAGGGCTCGAAAATTAGCTGTGTGTTGGAAAAAGTGAGTCAGTGTTGGCATATGTGATGTTTCCTTTTGCATGTATATGATTTGTGTTATATATAGTGAATTAACTTCCGGAAATCAGTAGAGTAGCTTCAAGTCTTTTGATTTAGTAAATTTCATGAGTAGTTTTGAATCTACACATTAATTTCTACAGTGACTCATGGTAACCTCTTATCCAACACCTTAGACACTAACCTAACCTTTCCATTGCCTATTTTCTTTCCACCTGCCTCCCCCATTTTTTGGTGCGGAGCCATATTATCTTCCTAATTCATAGGTCTTGTTTTAGCCACGTTTGGATCCCAGTCCCTGACGGGGGGGTGTGGGGGGTATTTCCTCCCCACTATTGCTACTACGTGTTCAATTTGAGAAAAAAAATCCTTGAAAAATATCATAATTTCATAGTTAACCTGGGTCATCCATCACGTGAAATATATGATGGTAGAAGTTATATTAGTTTATGGTTTTTTTACCTAAAAGGAAACCCTCAGTTTATATGAGGGAATTGTATTACGAATGTGTATTATTCTGAGAGATAAAAATAGAGGAGAATGTGTGAAAGTGAACAAGAAGTTACATTGGATTTTCTGTAGGTTGTATCCCTTCAGTTTGTTGGATGATATAAAAGGAAGGACTGGTTGTTTCTCTGTGGATGTAGCCCAGATTTAGTGAACCGTGTATATATGTGTTTCTCTTGTTTTATGCTTTTTTATGTTTGTGTTTATGCAATATTTTATGCATTCCATTGCTCTATTATTCAATTTCTAACAATTGGTATTATATTTGAAGGTCTATATGGTTGATAAACTCACAAGAAAGAAAGGTTCCTGGTTCAAGTGGGAGCAATGGTGGAAGATGGTAGGTTTAGAGATGAAAAATTTAACTACCAAAATTACTAGCTATGGAAGATGAAAATGGATGATTATTTCCATCAAACATATCTTTACCTACCATGGAGTGGAAAAGAAAAGAAATCAATGAGTATTATAAACAAAGAATGGGAGATTCTTGACAGAAAGGCATTAGGAACAATATTGGGAAGCATCGATAACCTTCAATATTTCAAGGGAAAGGACAACGTAAGATCTAATGAAGGAATTCATGAAAATATATGAAAATCTCTCTCCCTTAAACAAGTTATTTCTTATGAAGAATTTATTTAATATGAAGATGTGAGGAGGTGGATCTGTTGATGATCATTTAAATAAATTTAACACAGTTACGAATCAAATAAGTTCCATAGGAGTAAATTTGACTCTAAAGTTAGGGCTCTATTGTTTCTATGCTCGTTGCCAAAAATTTGGAATGGCTTAGTTATGGCTATCATTAATTATGTTACTAGTTATAGTAATTTAAAGTTTGATGATGTTGTTGGTGCTATCCTTAAAGTTTCCCTTGCGTTTAATATTTTTTCCTTGGGTTTATAATCCCTTGGGTTTATTATTCCCTTGGGCTTATAATATGAATCTCTTGAATTTATAAATCTAAGGGTTCATATTTATAAGGTATAATATTATTCATAGGATGTATAGTATTTATCCTTGGGTTTAATATAAATCCATTGGGTTTATAATCATGGTCAACCATGGTCCAATGTCACATTCTCGCAAATATTTTATCAGTATGAAAATCAACCATGGTCCAACATTGCATTGTGACAAAGATTGTCTCCATATGAAAATCAATCATGGTCAACCATGGTCCAATGTCACATTATGACAAAGATTTTCTTAGTATGAAAATCAAGCATGGTCCAACATTGCATTGTGACAAAGATTGTCTCCATATGAAAATCAATCATGATCAGCTATAGTCAACCATTGTCCAACATCGAATTGTGACAAAGATTGTCTCAATATGAAAATGAACCATGGTAAATCATGGTCAACCATGATTATTTTAGGGTTTATAATATTTATCTTAGGCTTTATATACCTTGGGTTTATAATATTAATCCCTTGGGTTTAATATTATTCTTTAGGGTTTATAATCCCTTGAGATTTTATCTTTAATCCCTTGGGTTTATAATATCAATCCTTTGTGTTTATTAATCTAAGTGTTCATATTCCTAGGGTATAATATTATTAAGGTTGATAATATTAATCCTTGGGTTTAATGTTAATTAACAAAAAAATATAAATTATAAATAAATAACATTATATTTTTTAGTAAATAATAATAATTAATTAACAAAATAAAAATAAAATGAATTAAAGATTTTATTATATTTTGTTAATTAATGATGATATTAAACTTTAAAAATAATATTAAATAATATATAGCTTCCTACTAAAAAATTATGGCTCTGAGTATGCGCATGGCCGCTTTGCTGTAACCCTAGCCGCACCCGGCTGGTTACTCCCTCCTTCGCACAGTATTCTCCACTATGGATCTCGGAGGTGGCCTGAAGGCCCCTCCTCCCCTGTCTCCGGAGCTCGAAGCTTTCAGATCCCTCATCGTAGTTGCTGGGAAATGTCTGGTCTCCAGTTCATAGCAAAAGTTCATCAAAAAGTTGGAAAACATCCCCACGGTGACTTTGCCTATGGAGAAAACTTGCAGAACAGCGCTGAACAGCGCTGCAATCCATTAGTAATGCTCTAGGCAGATACATAGACAAATCGCTGAGGAAGGAACAATTCTCCTCTGCCCGAATATGTGTAGAGGTCGATCTGGAAGTTGGATTACCTGAAGCCATCAAACTTTCATTTGTAGATTGGACACATATCCAAGAGCTTAACTATGAATAGCTCCCCTTCAAATGCCGACACTATCACAAACACGGGCACTTCGCAAGATACTACAAGAAGAAAAATGAGGAGGCAATAGAGAAAGAAAAAGGAAAACAATGGAAAAAAGTAAAGAAAACAACAAACAACAGACAGAACAATAAAAAGAAAGGCAAAGAGACAGGGAACAAATTAGGTCAAGAAAGTGCAAACTTCAGAACACGGGAAGCAAGGAAACCATCAGCATCGAGGAGGACAAAAATCCTTTTGAATCTCTCAAAATGCCTTTAGATTCTCCAGAGGTAGAACGCGACGGTCTCCCCCAGCTGAACAACACCGACTCTCAAGATCCAGGTAATACTACAAGCCTGATTCCAGGCAGTACTTCTTCCCCTTCATATGCAGACATAATTAAAAAAAAAAGAAAAAGGATGTAGAAAATGCGGGCTCTTTGGATGATGAGACCTTCGAGAGGCCATCAAAGAGAGCCGAAAGGATATAAAATAAGGAAACCAGGGAAGAAGAATCAGAAAGACAAAAAACCCTTGGAAGTCAAGCCACCATTGAGATGACCCTCGGGAGGAATACCAGACCAAGGGTTCCTAAGGGAGGTGGACCCACCCCAACAAGTTGTAAATGATGCAGCTGGTCTCTTGGAATTGCAGGGGTTTGGGGAATCCCACTAAGGCAGAGGCTATTAAAGATCTATTGAAAATGGAATCCACAGACATGCTCATGCTTCAAGAGACAAAAATAGAAGGGGAGATCCTTCTAAACACAAGCAACACAAAATGGAAATTCGATTCAGGAAAGGTAGTTAGTGCTAGAGGTTCAGCTGGAGGAATAGGCACATTCTGGTATAAAACCACCTTTTCTCTTGAAAGATCCTATGAGACTCAACACTGGATCTATATTGAACTGCGTCATAAAAGAAGCAACTTCATCTTAGCTCTTTTCAACATGTATGCTCTCGTGCATTATGTTGAAAAGAAAGAGTGCTGGAAAACACTCTCGGACTATTTAGAACTCCTCAATCCTAAGAATATAGTCATAGGAGGAGGTCTGAACATTATTATGGATCCTAAAGAGAAGAGAGGTGGGACCTTCACAAGGGATCCTCTCCTCTTCACAGTGGAAAATCTCATTCTCCAGTGGGATTTAGTAGATTTCAAGCCAATGAAAGGAGAATACACTTGGACCAACAATAGAACAAGGGAAAACCATATTTCAGCAAGGCTGGATAGATTTCTCACCAGCAGCTCCATCATGATGGACAAAAGAATTATTTTCACGAAGATTCTTCCAAAACTTACCTCGGACCACAAACCTATCCTTTTCTTCTTAAAGGAAGAAGAAGACTTAGGTCCTCTCCCTTTCTGCTTTAGCCCTCTCTGGGCTGAAAGAGAAGGGTTTTTCAAAACGTTTCAATCAGCCTGTGAAAAAGATGTAACAGGCTCCCCAAGCTTTTTGTGGGAACAAAAAATGAAAAATGCAAAGAAGGCCCTAAAAAAATGGATAAAGAAGGCTTTAAAATCCCCCACTAGCGAGAGGAAAGAAGCAGTCCAACAGCTGGTGGAATTTCAATTCGAATTGGAAAAGAAAGAAATCTCCCCCATGGAATTAGATAAAGAAAAATCTGCTCAAAGGAAAACATATAGCTCCTTTAGAAGTGAAGAAGAATATTGGCGTTTAACGTTTCGCAGCTTGTGGCTCAAAGCTAGGGACAGAAGCACTACATACTTCCACAGACAGTATAGGGCTCGTCTTTCACAAAATCATATTGCAGAAATCACTACATCCAGTGGACAGGTGTGCAAAGGATTTGATCAAATAAAGGAAGCTGCTGAGAAGCATTTCCAAAACCTTCTTAGTGCTGAAAGGGATGGGAGCGAGGAGGATATATTAGATTTCCTCTCAAATATTCCGAACCTAGTCAGCCCACATGATAATGACATACTCTTGAGCCCAATTATGGAAGAAGAAATATCAAAAATTGTTTGGTCCATGGAGCTAGACAAAGCCCCTAGGCCTGATGGACTCTTAATCCATTTCTACAGAATATGTTGGGAGCTAATCAAACCAGATCTTCTTAGAATGATACATGGATTCATGAGGAAGGAAAAGGTCAAAGGCGAAATAAATTCCACCTTTCTCGCCTTAATCCCAAAGGAAGCAAACCCAGATCTTTTGAAAGATACAGGTTGATTTCACTTTTCAATGCTTCCTACAAGATTGTGGCTAAACTTCTGGCGAATAGAATCAAACCTCTTCTGCAAAAATTAATTTCTCTAGCTCAAGGGGGGTTTGTGACAGGAAGACATATACTAGACAATGTCATCCAAGTTTAGGAAGCTCTACATTCCAGCCACTCTTGCCAAGAACAAGGTATGCTTATCAAACTGGATATGCGCAATGCTTTTGATAGAGTTAATCGCTCTTTCTTGTACAAGGTTCTTTCTTCCTTTCGATTTAGCCAGGACGTCATCAACCTCATCAAAACTTGTTTAGAGAAGATATGGATTGCTCCAGTGGTAAATGGAAGACCTGCTAATTTCTTTATAGCCACCAGGGGATTGAGGCAAGGTTATCCTCTATCCCCATTCCTCTACATACTGATGGCAGATTCCCTAAGTAGAAATTTGACCTTGGAAAAGCAAGATGGTAGCATACCTAGGATTAGAATTGAGAAAGGAATTGACCCAGTGAACCATGCACTATTTGCAGATGATTCACTTTTGCTCGAGGTAGCCTCTCTAAGAATAGAAAATTCCTTCAAAAACATCCTCCAAAAATTCTGTAGCATCTCGGGATCTCTTATAAGCGAGAGGAAAAGCACTGTGTATGGTTGGAACACAGAGCAACACATAATTGAGAAATAGCAAATGATCTAGGCTTTACAAGATACGCTGGTTGGGATAAAATTAAATATCTGGGTCTCCCAATAACGCTGGGCTCTAACAGAAATCAGCTGTGGGAGGAAGTAATATCAAAATTCAAGAAGAAAATTGTTGTGTGGGGAGGTTCTTGGCTCACTACCAGAGGCAAACTCACGCTCATCAAATCAATCCTCACGGCTCTTCCTACATACCAGCCTTCTCTAATGTTGGCTCCAAAATCAATTTTCGATCAAATCTCCAAAATTATGTGTAACTTTCTGTGGAATGGAGGACACGGAAACAATAACAGATTCCACTTGATAACTTGGGATACAGTGAAACGACCACTCGCAGAAGGAGGATTGCAAATCTGAGATCCCTTGCATGCAAACTTAGCTATGGGTTGCAAATTATTATGGCAGCTTTATGCTGAGCTAAATCACCCAATCAGCCAAATCACCTCAAAAATCAGTCAATAAAACTCTTTACAGTGGAGAAAAAATCCAAAGGAATGCAGGCCTGGAAGTTGTGTAGCAGAGGCATAGAATTCTTCAGATCCTACCTGTTAGAATCGGTCTTGTCATCCCTCCGTCAGAGATCATTTCTCTTATTGCATTTCATTTTTAGGTGTCTCATTCAGTTCATTCATCTACATTCTGTTAGGGGCATGCTATTATCTGACGGAAGGGTCTCTTTACTTATTTCCCTCATGTTTGTACCTGCTGGGTTGGTCAAAATTTATCAAAATTCATCAAAGTTGATTTCAGTCATTTACAGTCATAGTTGGTATTTTGGTCAAAAAGAGTCTTTTCAGTTTCTAGGTCTAGGGTTTGGTTTTTAGAATGTTAAAGAATGCCTGCAGGCCATGAGGATTTCTTCAATAAGTCTTCATTTCAAGATTTCCATCATCAATAATGCTCGAGGATGTTTCTTCTTCAAAACTCTGTTTTGAGGAAGAAATCGTCAAATTTGTTTTTGTAATAAATATGTATGTTTAAAGTTTTCCCGCCATGAAGCACTTCAAATGTAGCCTCTAGTCATCCTTTGCCGAAATCTGATGCCACCATGCCTGCAAAAAAAAACTCAACCAAAAAGCCATCGTTTTAGCCAAAAAATCAAAGTGAAGAAATGCCAATTCTGAAACATTACAAAAATGGGTCTTTACAAAGCAAAGGTCAAAGCTATGACTTTATATAAATATTTCTATGTTTATCAATGCCATTTGCACCCAAGAGGTCGATTGAAGTCGAAGTTTAGTGGAGAGAGGGAAAAACTTGTGAATTTTCAAGTTGAGACTGTGTGTTCGGAATGTGCGCGGCGCACTAGGAGAAGGCGCGACGCATTGGGAGGTTGTAGCACACAGGGCCTCCTTCCACTGTGTATTTTCCAATGAGCGCGGCGCGTTGGGCTCACGTGTGGTGCACAGGGCAGACAATGAAAATTTTTATCGTTGCGCTGCAAAAATTCAAATCACTCAGCCCTTCTCGCTCCATGTTGGTGAAAAACGTTTTGATGGTTGCCACTCTCTAGAATCCTTGTGCATCAAGTTTGAAGGGGCACAATTTGATTCTTGCATTTTTGAAGTGACAGTATCTTTCATGCCCATGACAGTAAACTACTTGCATCTGCAACAAGTAACAGAAAAAGATACAAGACAATCATTATACGGTTGGGGTATTCAAAGGATAGCTGCTGTCCCAGGACAAAATGGGATTCCCTTCTCAATGGGAGTTTCCTTCCAAAGTATACAGTCCTTAACACTTGTTGTAGATCATATCACAGATCACACAAAATCTCATTCTCCCAGTTAATTTCGATCTGAGGGATGCACCGCTATGAGAACCATTTCTATTACATGATCTGACCAAAAGTGGTGTGCAGTGTTTGGGTTCTTGCAATTATTTATGTCCTCTCCCTTTCCCGTAGCAGAATAAATTATCCAGTTTTTTTTAGATGAGTAAATGACATGGGCATGTTTGTCATGATTGAAGGCTGTAAAAACATGGAGTCCATCAAGCTCGGAGGATTTTATAGAGTGACAGACGCTGGTTTTAGTGTGCTCATACATGCTCACAAAATTTGAAAACTTTTGAACTCTATAATACATTTCATTTGTCTGATTTGGCTTCTCATGATCTTCTAGCTACTTCTCTTTCCCTTGTGTCTATCAGACTGATCTCGTGCTATGTTTCAACTAGTGAATCAGTGGAACACATTACTCTTTGTGCAAATCTAGAGGTGTTTGACCTCACAGGCTGTAAAAGTGTAGCAGATGATGGTATGCAAGCTATTTTAAAGCTTAAGAAACTGAATAATTTATCTCTTAGTGGAGCAGATATCACTGATACTGGAATGTCCATCTTGGGAGGTGGAAATGTTCCCTTGGTATCCTTATCTCTCCGTGGTTGTAAAATAGTAATTGATCATGGAGTAGCAATTTTGTTGGGAGGTTCCACTAAGAAGACATCGAGAAAACTTGATTTGGGTTACATGCCTGCTATATTAGACAAGACAATAATTTTTTTGAAAAAAGTGAGACTAGAGATAGTTGAACTTTGCATTCGCAATTATTTTGCTGTCACAGACATGTCTATTGCATCTCTTGCTGGTAAAGATTGTGATGGGGTGGTCAGAGGAACACTTAGACGATTGGATCTCTACAATTGTAAAGGCTTATCTTTGGTCTCTCTACAATGGTTGAGAAAACCTTACTTTCCATGGTTGCGCTGGTTAGGTCTGGCATCTACTGCTCTGTCGAGTATGAGAGAACTGGAGAAAATTACAGAGGAACGTCCATATTTAAACATATGTAGGGCGGACTGTGAAGTGGGTTGTCATGACAGGTGGCATTTTCATGAGGATGCATATGTAATGACTGATAGCTATGGGTTATTTCTTTTGCAATGACAATTAAATGGTGTTTTGAATATGTAAAGGAGAAATTGCAACTGAAATTGGCGTAACTCTCTTTCCCTTCATTAAAGGTGAAATATTCCTTCAAAGCTATTTTTAATTGATTTTTATTCAAACGGCAAAGGGAAGGTGAAAATTCAAAGACCGAAAGCCAAAATTAGAACGAAGAATATCTACCACAACAGAAAAATAGGAATGGATTTCCTATTTTGTCCTCAGTCACGATTTCATGGGACCCACGCTACAGTTTTTGCCTTTTAATTGGTCATCAGAGAAATTCAAGTGGAACGTTGTTATTTCTTTAGAACGGATGAATGGATCTTTTTCTATCTTCTTAAGTTCAGTGCTCTATTTTCCCAACTCTGAAATTATTTATTGTATAGTAAATCATTTTGTAAAGGGGTCTGAGTTCTGGGGAAAGGTGTGGAAGAAAACTCAGCGCTTCACTGTACAGTTTGGCCAAGAAATTAATAAAATTATGCAGCTCTGATTCATGAGATTCATGTGGTATGAGTTTAGCATATGTTTCTTCTTCCTGTTTCATATGTATCTTGTTATGTTTTACAGTTCGTTCATAATCATTTCCAGTTGAATGTTTTTAAGTAAGAAAGGTAGAATCCAGTTTATTGCTCTTCCTTGGAAAAGCGTTCATGTTTTGTGTGTCTTCTTCTGTTTGAAAAGGATTCATTATATATGCCCTTTCCAGCCTCTCAACAATCTTTCCACTCCATATTATTTCAAATTTGATTGCTAAACTTCCTGCCTCTCTTGCCTCATGAAACACTCTCTGTCTTTGATTTAATTTCCCAGCTCATGCTGTTCTTTGTCCCATACAGCCCTGAAAACTCAGTCATTTATTAAACTACCTCTTTCATATTTATTTACTAACCTAAAATTAGTATCCATTTTGAGTCATCTCAGACCCTATTGCTTGTTTTTATTGAGTGTGACCCGAAGAGAGCCCTCTCCTGTCCTCGTAGGGCTAGCTACGAGGCTGAGCGTGGTTTGTGGTTACCCTAAGTTTTGCCTTCCTACAGCGTAAGGCAGATTTAGGCACTAACACAGTGGCGATTCCGCTAGGGAAGAAAATGGTTTTCTTTTTGATGTCATTTGCTTTATAAGCTACAGACGGAGCCTGAAGTTATGCCAGGTAGCCTTCGAAACGCTTTTGCTTTGCATTAGCGGAAGTAGTTAAACACTGCTTCAGTCAATCTCCGGTCTAGCTTGTAATCGTGACACTTGACTTGTAAATTGCCCCAGTACATGTATCAAGTTAGATCTGATGTTTGATGATGGACAACGATCAGACACAGCAAGGCTGAAATCATTCACTTGACGACTTCATTCACTAAAAAATCTAGAGATCAATGCTTCATGGTGACTCCACTGCAGGAAGATCAGTAGCTTTAAGGTTTTCAAGATGGAACGGGTTGCAAGAAGATACACTCCTATGAGCTGAGATCACATCCCAGGTTTTCCGAATAAAATGCCCAAGGTGGATTGGCTTCAGAATTTGCCTATGTTTAGAAATGTGGAAGGTAATGGCGCTGCTCTTCATCTGGTGAAATTTCACATTCATGTGCATAAATTAAAGATTGATTTTCCTGAAGGCTGTTTGATGAAAATGTTTATGGCTACTCTAGAAGATGAAGCCTGATCTTGGTATGAAAATTTGCCACCTACTTCTATTTATTGTTTAAAAGATTTTCATACAATATTCTTCGAAAGTTATAAAGAATCATATCCATCCTTGGCTTTAGTTCAAAATTGTTGTGAACACGTTAGTAGTTTCATTAAAGATCTTGAGAATTTTTATGGAGATAATGACTTCATGGGTGGAGAAATCATGGAAGCATTGTATGAAAGTTCGTTTCAGCAGCACACAGAAATCCTAGAGGATACTTGTCAAGATCGATAGGTTGAAGATTTCCATATGGCTGAAAATGATGAAAGAGAAAGTTTCGTTCCAGATCTATCCATAGAAGAAGACAGCATGCAGGGAAGTCAGGTTTCAATTTCAGAATGTGATAACGTTAAGTCAGCCATTTCAGATCTAGATTGAGATTGTGATGACCAAGAATACCTTTTACTAAATCCCATGAAGGAGAACTTTGCTGTTGAAATCATCTGGAATCAAGAAAACAGAGTTACTGACCTAAATGCTCTCATCCCACTAGAACTAGATCTTCATGAGGAGGTAGTTCATTTCCTCTGTGAAAAGCAAGACGAGATCTTCGTTCAAGTAAGTGAAAAAGTTTCCTTGGATGAATTTATGGTAGATGATAGAAATGATAGTGTCGGGTTTCAAAAAATATCTGAAGTGTCTTTTCTCATGATTGATGAATGTAATGATAATCTGGTTGTTATATCATATGAAGATGACCAAAAATATATTCAGACTACAGAAGATCAGAATATTCAGGTGATCCAGGTGGATGTTGTTGGCCAGCCACCTATCCCATTTGGACCCCTACAACTGTCTCTTTTAGCTTTTTCAGTTTCCTAAATTGTCGCACAGTTTACTATTTTTAGCAGTTTTTCAGGTCTTGAACTTCCAGATCCGTTTTGAGGCCCTAAACGATGTTTTTTGGGAAATCTAGGGGCAACATAGGTCCATGGACCGATGTTGCCCTTCCCAAAGTAGCAGTGCTCGGATAGATCTTTCTAATGAGCTATTGTACGTGTCAAACGGAGATCGTATGCCAAAGTTACGACCCCAAGAAGTTGATGTACCAATTTACCCAAACAGGGCCCACAGTTTGGCATTTCATCATCTAGGGTTAGGTTTTGGAATGTTAAGGGTTTTCCATTGTTTCTCAATAATAAATAGGCCTTTGATCCTCATTGTAACAAAGTTCAGAGGCATGTAGCTGCCACATCTCTTCTCAGAGGTAAGCTACCATCGCCCTAGCTGGTTTATTTCCATTTCTGTTTGTAAGCATATTTCGGTATTTTCCATTAATGAAATGAAGTATTATTTCTGCTGCATCTTTGTGTATATGGTTACCTCTGTAATTTGTTGCATTCCTGTTTAAGTC
>APFE030442838.1:86644-98839 GCA_000404065.3 Pinus taeda | reverse complement strand
TGTCATTATTTCTTTGAATAATTCATTATACAAGATACCGGAGGTAGCCCCCCCTACCACCACCTCTTTGATCACTGCTAAGAAAGGCAGCAAGCTCATATCATAGACTAGGAAATTTATTTTCTGTTTGGTTCACTCCCAAAGTAAGGGGAAGATAATTGCTACATCCATGACCCCCGCAAAGGGTTCCTCCACGCAGCAGCAGCAGCAGCAAAGGGATACGGTCATGACATAACACAGGAACAACTTCTCCTCACCCACAGGGGTACCACATAATTTTCAGGTGGGCGACAAAGTTTGGTTGCATCTGCAGAGAGAACGCCTTACCAGAACCCATCAGAAACTCAGAGCACTCCGACATGCTCCTTACACCAGTAGTAAGGCTACGGGCAACAATGCTTTGAAGCACAACATTCCTCCATTCCTTCACCTGCACTGAGTGTTCAATATGGACCATCGTCAACCATGCTTTCCATCATTTATGGATAAATCAGAGATTGCAGAACAGCTCACGAGAGACCCAGCTCAGCAGAAGCTTCCACATCTCAGGGAGGAACTCAACGCAATGGGGACCATTGCTTCCTAAGGGGGGAGGAATGATCCAGGTGGATGTTGGTAGCCACCCACCTATCCCATTTGGACCCCCACAACTGTCTCTTTCAGCTTTTTCAGTTTCCTAAATTGTCGCATAGTTTACTATTTTTTAGCAGTTTTTCAGGTCCTGAACTTCCGGAGCCGTTTTGAGGCCCTAAACGATGTTTTTTGGGAAATCTGGGGGCAACATCGGTCCATGGACCGATGTTGCTCTTCCCAAAGTAGCAGTGCTCAGACAGATATTTCTAACGAGCTATTTTACGCGTCAAACGGAGATCGTATGCCAAAGTTATGACCTCGGGAAGTTGATGTACCAATTTACCCGAACGGGGCCCACAGTTTGGCATTTCATCTTCTAAGGTTAGGTTTTGGAATGTTAAGGGTTTTCCATTGTTTCTCAATGATAAATAGGCCTTTGAGCCTCATTGTAACATAGTTCATAGGCATGTATCCGCCACATCTCTTCTCAGAGATAAGCTACCATCGCCCTAGCTAGTTTATTTCCATTTTTGTTTGTAAGAATATTTCGGTATTTTCCATTAATGAAATGAAGTATTATTTCCGCTGCATCTTTGTGTATATGGTTATCTCTATAATTTGTTGCGTTTGTGTTTAAGTCCAGATCATCAGGACTGCCTTTCAGATTCTTCTTCATATGTCTCATGTTTTGAAATGTTTTTCCAAGAGGAGATCTGCTCATCTACTTGTTCAGAATTTTTTGCAGACCAGGAACATACTTTTACTGAAGTACATTATGAAGGAAGATCATAATCAAAAGAAAAAGACACCTTGTTTCTTCAGCAGGAGGTAAATCTTCATGTTTTTCACGATCCATTGGCAAATCTGTTGCAGTAGAAGTGAAGGTGATTATTGTAGTATTCAATGATGAAAGAGATCATGGTCAATTAGCTTTTTGGATGCCCAGTTACAAGTATCTACTGTTGACCAAGAGATTTGATCAAGAGAATCAATCAAGAAGGCATTTGCTTGATTGGTTACATTGGCATTTTGATATAGTTTGATGGTATATTGTCTTGTAAAAAACACAGGTGGTCATGTACTGCCATCATGCTTTGAGTTTTAAGTTCAGGTCTTAGACATTTTGAGTTAGTTTGTTAAAGTCAAGTTTTTTCAATCATTTCTATTTTAAAGTTGAGTTAGTTTGAGTCAAATTTTCAGTCAATAAATCAGTAACAACCTGGTGTTGATTTGGACTCCATAGCCCAATGGACAAAGGCACTGTCTGCTCTCCCAAAGATCTGTTGTTCTTGGCACCTCGAGGGAGCTACCATCCCCATTGGAGCCAATGTTAGAGTTGGTCTTGTCATCCCTCCGTCAGAGATCATTTCTCTTATTGCATTTCATTTTTAGGTGTCTCGTTCAGTTCATTCATCTGCATTTCATCAGGGGCATGCCATTATCTGATGGAAGGGTCTCTTTACTTATTTCCCTCATGTTTGTACCTGCTGGGTTGGTCAAAATTTATCAAATTTCATCAAAGTTGATTTCAATCATTTACAGTCATAGATGCTATTTTGGTCAAAAAGAGTCTTTTCAGTTTCTAGGTCTAGGGTTTGGTTTTTAGAATGTTAAATAATGCCCGCAGGCCATGAGGATGTCTTCAATAAGTCTTCATTTCAAGATTTCCATCATCAATAATGCTCGAGGATTTTTCTTCTTCAAAACTCTATTTTGAGGAAGAAATCGTCAAATTTGTTTTTGTAATAAATATGTATGTTTAAAGTTTTCCCACCATGAAGTACTTGAAATGCAGCCTCTGGTCATCCTTTGGCGAAATTCGATGCCACCATCCCTGCAAAAAAAAAACCAACCAAAAAGCCATTGTTTTAGCCAAAAAATCAAAGTGAAGAAATGCCAATTTTGAAACATTACAAAAATGGGTCTTTACAAAGCAAAGGTCAAAGCTATGACTTTATATAAATATTTCTATGTTTATCAATGCCATTTGCACCCAAGAGGTCAATTGAAGTCGAAGTTTAGTGGAGAGAGGGAAAAACTTGTGAATTTTCAAGGTGAGACTGTGTGTTTGGAATGCGTGCAGTGCATTAGGAGAAGGCACAATGCATTGGGAGGTCGCGGCGCACAGGGCCTCCTGCCACTATGTATTTTCCAACGAGTGCGGCACATATAGTGAGCATGGCGTGCTGGGCTCGCGCATGGCACACAGGGTAGACAATGAAATTTTTTATCGTTGCGCTGCAAAAATTCAAATCACTCAGCCCTTCTCGCTCCATGTTGGTGAAAAGCTTTTCGATGGTTGCCACTCTCTGGAATCCTTGTGCATCAAGTTTGAAGGGGCACAATTTGATTCTTGCATTTTTGGAGCGGCAGTATTTTTCATGCCCATGACAGTAAACTACTTTCATTTGCAACAAGTAAAATAAAAGGATACAAGACAATCATTATACGGTTGGGGTATTGGAAGGATAGCTACTATCCTGGGACAAAATGGGATTCCCTTCTCAATGGGAGTTTCCTTCCAAAGTATACAGTCCTTAGCACTTGTTGTAGATCATATCATAGATCACACAAAATCTCATTCTCCCAGTTAATTTAGACCTGAGGGATGCACCGCTATGAGAACCATTTCGATGACATGATCTGACCAAAAGTGGTATGCAGTCTTTGGGTTCTTGCAATTATTTATGTCACCTCTCCCTTTCCCGTAGCAGAATAATTTATCCAGTTTTTTTTAGACGAGTAAATGACATGGGCATGTTTCTCATGACTGAAGGTTGTAAAAACATGGAGTCCATCAAGATCGGAGGATTTTATAGAATGACAGACGCTGGTTTTAATGCGCTCATACATGCTCACAAAATTTGAAAACTTTTGAACTCTATAATACATTTCATTTGTTTGATTTGGCTTCTCATGATCTTCTAGCTACTTCTCTTTCCCTTGTGTCTGTCAGATTGATCTCGTGCTATCTTTTAACTAGTGAATCAGTGGAACACATTACTCTCTGTGCAGATCTAGAGGTGCTTGACCTCACAGGTTGTAAAAGTGTAGTAGATGATGGTATGCAAGCTATTTCAAAGCTTAAGAAACTGAATACTTTATCTCTTAATGGAGCAGATATCACTGATACTGGAATGTTCATCTTAGGAGGTGGAAATGTTCCCTTGGTATCCTTATCTCTGCGTGGTTGTAAAAGAGTAACTGATCATGGAGTAGCACTTTTGTTGGGAGGTTCCACTAAGAAGACATTGAGAAAACTTGATTTGGGTTACATGCCTGCTATATTAGACAAGACAATAATTTTTTTGACAAAAGTGAGACTGGAGATAGTTGAACTTTGCATTCGCAATTGTTTTGTTGTCACAGACATGTCTATTGCAGCTCTTGCAGGTAAAGATTGTGATGGGGTGGTCAGAGGAACACTTAGACGACTACATCTCTACAATTGTAGAGGCTTATCTTTGGTCTCTCTACAATGGTTGAAAAAACCTTACTTTCCACAGTTGCACTAGCTAGGTCTAGCATCTATTGCTCTTTCGGGTATGAGAGAACTGGTAAAATTACAGAGGAACGTCCATATTTAAACATATGCAGGGAAGACCGTGAAGTAGGCTGTCATGACAGGTGGCATTTTCATGAGGGTGCATATATAATGACTGATAGCTATGGATTATTTCTTTTGCAATGACAATTAAATGGTGTTTTGAATATGTAAAGAAGAATTTGCAAATGAAATTGGCGGAACTCTCTTTCCCTTCATTAAAGGCGAAATCTTCCTTCAAAGCTATTTTTAATTTATTTTTATTCAAATGGCAAAGGGAAGGTGAAAATTCAAAGACCGAAAGCCAAAATTAGAACGAAGAATATCTACCACAGCAGAAAAATAGGAACGGATTGCCTATTTTGTCCTCAGTCACGATTTCATGGGATCCACGCTACAGTTTTTGCCTTTTAATTGGTCATTAGAGAAATTCAAGTGGAACATTGTTCTGTCTTTAGAACAGATGAATGGCTCTTTTTCTATCTTCATAAGTTCAGTTGAAATAGCTCCCTATTTTCAGCGATCTGTTTTCCCAACTCTGAAATTATTTATTGTATAGTAAATCATTTTGTAAAGGGGTCTGAGTTCTGGGGAAAGGTGTGGAAGAAAACTCAGCACTTCACTGTACAGTTTGGCGAGGAAATTAATAAATGATGCAGCTCTGATTCATGAGATTCATGTGGTATGAGTTTAGCATATGTTTCTTCTTCCTGTTTCATATGTATCTTGTTATGTTTTACAGTTCATTCATAATCATTTCCAGTTGAATGTTTTTAAGTAAGAAAGGTAGAATTTAGTTTATTGCTCTACCTTGGAAAAGCGTTCATGTTTTGTGTGTCTTCTTCTTTCTGAAAAGGATTCATTATATATGCCCTTTTCAGCCTCTCAACAATCTTTCCACTTCATATTATTTCAAATTTGATTGCTAAACTTCCTGCCTATCTTACCTCATGAAACACTCTGTGTCTTTGATTTAATTTCCCAGCTCATGCTGTTCTTTGTCCCATACAACCCTGAAAACTCAGTCATTTATTAAAATACCTCTTTCATATTTATTTACTAGCCTAAAATCAATATCCATTTTGAGTCATCTCAGACCCTATTGCTTGTTTTTACTGAGTGTCACCTGGAGAGGGCCCTCTCTTGTCCTCGTAGGGCTAGCTACATGGCTGAGTGTGGTTTGTGGTTACCCTAAGTTTTGCCTTCCTACAACCTAAGGCAGATTTAGGCACTAACACTACCTGTATCGAATTCCTGGAAATGGTAAAAACACAATGCTATGGAGAGACAGTGTCATGGGTCATCCCCCTCTAGCAGAAGTTAACGAAATATCCGAGTTAAGAGCCTGGTTACATGAGGAAGGAATCCAGAAAATAGAGGACATATCAGGCTGGGATAGCAATGGGAACTGGTAGTGCTGGACTTTCCCTAGAATCCAGTGCATTTAAAACCTCAGTTAGATGCCCTTAAAGATGGTATTTTTGATTTTGCTCTGGTGCACACAAAAGAAGAATACTCCTGGGGATGGGGTAAGAATGGGGTGTATACGGCAAGTCAAGGGTATCTTCAGATGCAAAGTAAAAAGGAATCATCTCATCTGGAGTCCATGTGGAAATAGATCTGGGATAGCTTCAGCATCCCCAAAATTAACTTCTTCTTCTGGACTTTGTTCGACAAAAAAATTCTGATTGGGGAAAACCTGTGCAAAAGAAACATAGCAGGCCCACGTTGATGCGTCCTCTGCAAATGCGCATTGGAAACTTCAGATCATCTATTTATAGAATGCAATTTTGCGAAGGAGGTCTGGTCCATATTCCTGAATGGACTGAATGTTCATCTTCCATCTCAAAGCTCGATTGACATCATGTTTTCCTCTTAGAAAGCTAGCTACCCTCACAACATAGTTAGCAAATATATATGGCACCGGGTGTGGATAGCTACCCCTAATTATGTCTGCTGGAAGCTTTGGCTAGCCCAGAATGAAATCATCTTCAATAACACTGAATTGCCAATAGCAAAAGTGGTTGAGCGGGCAAAGAACCACCTCTTAGAAACCTTGAATCACTTTTCATTAAAAGATGACAACTCTCTACAAATTGAAGAAAGGATGTGGTTGGATGCTTACACTTGTAAGGCCAGAAACCTAGCAAACACACGACCAATCCATAAGGAAAGATGGTAGATCCAAGATCTAGAGGACAGATTCCAACAGTGGTGGAAATCCCAGGGCAAGTGCGCAATATTTTTTGATGGAGCCTCAAAAGGTAACCCAGGGAGGTCAGGAGCGGGAGGGGCGATTTTCTTTCCGAATGGGAACAAAGAAGACTTTAGCTAGGATCTTGGACTGAAAACCAACAACCAAGCAGAAATTCTCAATCTATTGAAAGCTTTCCAAATGGCCAAAAAAGAAAATCCAAGCAAAATCCTAGTTTTTGGAGACTCAGAAATGTTGATAAAAGCAATAGTAAGCAAGAAAGGGCTTAAGGATCCAGTGCTAAACAAACATCTAACAAGAGTGAACAGAATCCTGAAGGATTTTCCCTCGGCTCAAATTTTCCACATTCTCATAGGATTAAACAAAGAAGCAGACAGATTGGCAAATATAGGATGCACGCTACAAAATGGAATGATCAGTATCACTGCAGATACACCGACCAAGGCATTTATCCTCTAAGTGGGATACTGTGCTTAAGTCAATCTGAAGAATGTAATGGTTGATTAGGCTTTGCCCAACCTGTCTTTTTATCAATAAAACATAACCCTTCCAGTTAAAAATAATAATAACAATAATATTAAATAATAATTTTAATTAATAGTAGTACTAATATTAATTATTATTAATAATAATTAATTAGTAATAACATAAATTATTTTTAAATGATTATAATAATAGTTAATTGACAATAAGTAATATATATTAGTAATAATAATAATAATATTTTTATTATCTCCTAATGGGGATGAACAAACAATGGACCAACTGGCCTCGAGGCTTTCCCCTCGCACACAGCAAGAATCATCTTCATTTTAATGAGCATAAATTGATGTGACTTCTTGTTAGCACTCTATAGTTTTCCTAGGCTGAGGAGGAAAATTGCAGAGGTGACCACAAACCTCTTTTCGACTAGAATCTAACCCTTCTAGCCTAGAGAGGGCTCTCTCTATTTGAATTTACAGTGAATTAGATGACTAAATATTTCATATTTGAGACTAGTTATGAAGATCAATAGATATGTTCTAACGTTGTGGTTGTAGAGTAAAGGAGAGGTCCATTGGGGATGGAGTCATAATAATTTTCAGCAATCAATCACAAATGAACAAAACATCTTGAAACACGCGCGAGGTAGGAAAACTCCTAAATATTACAAATATTTTGTAGTATGGGTGAGATGAATGAGGGTAAGGATCATTAAATATGAAGCATACAAAGATGAATTTTATATTTAATTTCAGAAGAAAAACATGAAAATTTCTTGGTAAGCCAAAGTAGAGTATTGTGAGTAAATTCTATTCATAATCTTCTTGTAAACAATTAAGAAGGAGAATCCATGTAAAAACTAGAAGGAAATACAAATTTACAAAAAGAGAAACATCACCATTTCTCTGACATGAGAATCCTGAAATAAAATTGTCCCTATATTGCTGAATTGATTACTTGTATTGAAACTCCAGAACTTACAATATCAAAGGAAAGATCTTCTTTTGACTCCACAATCAACCCTTTCTACATTAAAGCTCATGCACTATATACAAAATATTTTTTCCAGACAAAGGAGGTAGAAACCCACCTATCCCCAATATATGGAACTGATTTCATGAAGAGATGAAAGGAAAAACCACTATTCTGGAAACTAGGAAAACATACTTGACTATTACTTATAAACTTTCCTACACTCCTAATACATTTAAATTATACAAAACATCATGAGAGAAGTTTTTACATTATAAAACATAAATAATGACATGATTTAAACTTTCATTTGCCAACACTTAGGTAAACATTTGGTCCAAAAAAGCTGATTGCATCTGTGTGCAACACATGACTATTCCTTCTTTGACCACATAGATGGACGAACTTTGATCAAAAACTCCTAGTTGATTCCCTACTAATTGTAATAAATATATCCATGCCCTGTAAGTACCAATGTCTTTTCCAAAAATTCCCTTTTCAAGAAATCTTAGTCTTGCTGCTCATCTTGTGTGCAACGCTTGTGCACAACGACTGTGTTTCTTGAGTATCTCATAAACTGTGAATCAGATTAAGCTTATGTTTTTCCAGTAGATTAATATAATCATAATTCTTCTCCACAAAAAAATTGAGCTAAATTTGACGCATAGATTTGAGAAAATCCAAAACTGGTTGTAGATGACGGCAGCTCATTTCTTGAAAACCATGAAACATTTTAACTTGAAATTAAGTGGGTTTATTCATCTTATCACCATGCATCCACTATACATATTTCATTTTGAATGGGTGTAAGTATTAATAGATATGGTGAAAATATGTTGATTGTGTGCATGCGCAAGTCCTGTGTTCAACAACATCTATTTTTCATGGTTTAAGCAATAGTGGGGTCTTTGAACAAACTTCCCATGTTGGTGATGATGATGACACTATATTAGTTATACATACACCCCTTTAAAGCACCCTTTCACCAAAAATGAAAAACATTCATCTCTAGACCAAAAACCCTAACCCTAATGCTTTGTCAATAGTGCAACAAACTTCTGGTTGATGACTGGAGCATCTGAAAAGATGAAGAATGAACTTGGTGGATGTTTCTAAAATCCATGCATGTCCTTTTAATTCTCCATATGGTCTAAAGTCTTCTTTTGTTACAATGATGCCCCACTTTAAAAAACACAACACCACTTATGATGAATAGGTATATCTTGTAAATAACATGACAATTGACTCATGACACCTCACGCATGAAAAGAAACTCATGACCAAACACCACTTATTTCTCTAAATAAAGTTTTAGACTTGATATTTAGAAACTCATGACTAAAATTCATAAATAGACTTAAATACATAGAAAAATAAAACTGATAGTGATTACTATGACTATAGGATACTAACATTGGCTCCAATGGGCATGGCATCCTCCATGTGAGGTGACAAGAAGACCATAGACCATGTGCTTGACCATTTGGTTGATCCCAAACCTGCAACATGCTCTGCCCTAAAACCACTGAAACTGAAACCAAACTAGAAAACTGTTGCAATCCTCCACTGCATCAAAACAATTCATCCCACTGAAAGCTAAATTGTACACTGCCATCTGCAAAATCTACTGTAAACGAAAACTAAAAAGGTTGCTTGACCAAAAAAGTTATTTGCATTCTATCCTACACTAACCAGCTGAAAATTTAGTGAAATTAGGTGATACAAAAATGCCAATGAAGCCAAACAAGTAGCTTCTAAAATAATGTGGTTGCTTGGCTATGCTTCAGTAGGATAAAAACTAGAACGTTGGGCAGAAGCAACTCACACCTCAAATTGAATCCAATTTTTGCATTAGTGAACAAAAAAAGATCATCATTAACTGATGGTTCCACTAGGCTTGTAAAAATATATTGAAATATATGAAATCTTATATTGCCTCAAAAACTAGCAAAAATATAAGGATCTTTTTCATTCAAAATTGTTGGTTTTTCTATGTGATTAAGCTCATCCTCCTCAAAAACAATAGTAAACTATCCTTTTCTCTTGTCACGCAGATCAGAAACAATGTCTATCTTAATCTCATTTTCAAAAGGAGAGGAAACCAACAGTTCATCTTCCACATCATCTATACTAAGACAAGGCTTTATGTACTCTTCAAAAGGTCCAAAAAGAAAAACCTTATCATACATGTTCGAGGCATCAGAAGTTAACCCTTTCTGTTGTTCACAAAGAACATCACTTAAACTTCTGAAGATTTATGAATTTGTTAATTCAAATGATGATTTTTTTAAACATTTTCTTCACCTCCAAGGGTATCAAAGATAGTTTGCTCCTCTTCCACATTTACTTGCAACTATAGAATATCATCTTGATAATGGGAAGGTTTCTCATGTAAAGCCTCTACGATATCTTCATCCAGGAATTGATCATCGTCAAAGTCAAGGTTACGCATTGGCTATGGTTTTTAAGTAAAAAATCCTTCCATGTAACAAGTGATAGGCTCTTCAAATTCATCAAAAGGGTGCTTCCATTTCATGTTATATTTAGCTCGTTTCCCTCCTTCTTTAGAAGTCTTATAACTTTCTCTCAAAAACATAAGGGTAGAGAGTTTTCCTCAGCAAACTCATTGTTTTCCCCATGTTCAATGTCAATACTATAATACTTCTAACTTCTAACTTTATGAAATTTATCTTTTAGTAATTGAAATGAAGCAAAACACAAAGGAAAAGTTCCTTCACCTCATTCAATAATTTCTTCATGTTCCTCATCATTGTCATGACTAGCACATGTAGGATGACCATTTTCTTTAAGCTATTGTAAGTGAATGTTCTCTTCTTGAGAACATGCCATTGGTCGCTTTGAAGAGTCAAATTCAAATTCAATGATATAATCATCATCATATTGATCATATTTGGGTAAGTGAACTACATCTGCAATGTCATCAAACATGAGAATTGGAACATAAGATTACTCTTCTATAGGCTAATTTACAAATCCAATTCCATGATTGTCCACATATGAATACATAAAATCATCAGCTTCTATCTCATGGTGACATGGATCAACAACAAAATGATTTGGGCGAGCAAACTCTTCTTCTTCTGCAAAAGTTTCTTGGACAGGAGATCTTATATGCGGCTTTCCAACGACACGTTTATTTTGCAAAGTGAAATTTTCTATCAATCTTTTCATGGTTTTCAACAATGCGTCCAACTTACTGTCTGGTGACAGAGAAATATCCTCCTAAGTCACTTACATTATTTTTTCCTTCATTTTGGATTTCTTCACCAATATGTTAGCTTATACACTCACAACGTTTTTTCATATCTTCAAGAGTTGCAGGGTTTCTTTCTCTAAGCTGGTATGCCATCTCTGCATCAAATATATCTGAATAATGGATCAAAACCAATATTGGGGGAGGGTTTATGTCTGCTAGAATTGAGTTGTAGACCTTATTAAACCTTGATGAGAAATCTTGGACTATTTCACCAAGTTTCATTTTCAGACTATCATATTCAGCCATAATCTGGAGAGGGTTCACTTTAACTTCCCATTTTTCAAGAAATCTATTATCAAGATATTTAAAATGTGCTATACTTCCACAGTGTAGACCTCTAAATGACTTTTGAGTCTATCCTCAAAATATTTGGACAAGCAATCTCATTTTGGCATCATCATGATCCACTTCCTCAAGATCTATGAAGTCAACTATTTTGTCCACATGCTGCCTAGTTGTAATCTCACCTGTGCCATCGAACTGAGGGAGTGTCTAACAATAATTCTGGGGCAAATTATGTAATAGATCACTGTAGGCTTGTAGGATGGGCTTGTACTAATTCAGCTATGATTATCATTATGATCTTGTTCAAGGTCACCAATACAAAAAGGAGATGCATGTGTTGCTTCAAAAGAATGATATATAATCATGAAATGAAAAATATGTGCATATCTATAATCTTTGCTTGGATATAGTAGGTAAAGGAAAATCCTTTTGACATTTTTAAACGAGGTCGCTAATCACATATCGGAAACTACCTCTGTTGCTTAAAATTATCCCTGCATTTGTTGGTTTGTGTCAGCGCGTGTTACCATGGCCCTCCACCCTGCGCGCTTAGATTGACGACCCTTGTTGATCTGCGTTGATCGCCATTGCAACTGTCTAAGGATTCCTTCTGATAGCTTGATATTTTTAAGACTTGAATATTTGGTATGATTTTCAAAGAGTTCATGAAAACTTATAAAGTGTTCTAGGATCCATTTGGGATCACATATTGAGACAATATTTGTCACAATGTGGCATTCCACCATGGTTCCACATGGTTGACCATGATTACAAAACCAAGGGATTTATATTAAACCCTAGGATTAATATTATAAGCCTAATGAATACTATTATACCCTAGGAATA